>JAXGGA010003740.1:0-97784 GCA_038373865.1 Uloborus plumipes | reverse complement strand
ATACTTAATGCCATATCCTATGTTTAAAGCTCCTTAAAATGTAACAATAGAGAACCATTTAGCACTTTTACAATTAGTAGGGGAAGACCGCCTATATTAGACCCCCTAAGAACAGGAGGCCTGTGTCGCTAAATGTGAAGCAAATCAAAAATAAAAAATAGGCTATCATGAGCTAAATTCAATCAGGAACTGCCTTAGGTACTTAAATTTTCTGTAAATATGAAAATTATTTAAAAAAAATTATCTTTGAAAAAGTTGCAAAAGTCCAATTTAGGAATATATGCGCTTATAATGAACCATACGCTTCCTTAATTGGACCGTAACAGGAAATCATAGAATAATTTATTTTTGAGCCGTAAAGATTTTTTACAAGATTAGCAGCAGAATTTCTTTGATTAAGGCCTCACTTTGGCAGTGTTAACAAACACGCTGATGGCAGTTCATACACTTAATCATGTTTTGCACTTCATCTCTATGACATATATTGCAATAACAATTATTTTGTGAAGCTTTTTGCTTCTTCTAGTGTGACATTTTCTGTTCTATGCCTCTTCTATATGGCATTAGAAAGGTTGCTGAAGTAACCTTTCTTTTTATTATTTTTATCTTTAGGGCAAAGGTGATATCGCCGTTCCGGAAGAACAATGACGTAACTGAAAAAATTTGTCAAATGCAAATAAGTCCATAGACAATATCAGAAACACGTCCTATATGCAGGGGAACATGGTCGTAACTGTACTTCCACTAAGAACTGCCAGAGGGCTTTTCAGAGAAACAATGACGTAACTGCACTTAGGGGTTGAAATTTAGGGTTGAAATTAGGGTGATTAAATCCAAACCCCTGGTAAATGAGAGTAAAGTATATTTTCCATACTCTCAATATATTATAATTATTTTCTGTCACTTACACCCTTTTCAATTAAACGTTTTACACAACTGCAAATCGTTTTTTTACTCTCCTGTAAAATTGAAGTTTTTGCATTTACGTCACTGTTCTTCCGGAACAGCGATATGTAAGCTGGCATTACAACAACATCGTTAGGGTTGACAATCATGCTTTGATGAGAACTATCTTCTGCAGAACTTGTACTAATTTAAGTCAAAGCTAGTTCCTGTACATGGTGTAGAGCTGACACCGAGCTTGTAGCCTGTTCACTTTGAGTAGTTTCATCTAGACTACTTACTTCCAACTCTGCTGCAGCCAAGTCAATGCCATTAAACAGATGTCAACAGGCCAAACTCTTGTTCTTTAGATCAACTCACAGCATTTTCATGGCTTTGATTGCAGTTTATCTATACGAGTTACTAAACGGTTCTTCTATTCAATATTGTTAGTGTTCATACTCAAATTTGACAATTAAAAGTAAGGAGTTTTTAAGGAGTTTTGCAGGAGTTCATTTTAATTTTTAAGGACTTTCCCAGTCAGAATACTTATTTTTAGCAACAAATCTCAAAACATTTTTTTACAACTCTTGTGTTGTTTATTTTTGCCGTCATACAATATATTGAGTAACATACTAAATTGAAAGTCAAATATGCAGTTATTGCTACTTGAATGTTAGCAGACTCCGAATCAAATTCAAGTTGAAGGGGGGGGGGGGATTAACGATTGAAAAATATTTTATTTTGCAGATGAATTTAAAAGAAAAGTAAAAAAAATGAAATAATGTTCAAGAAAATTAGTGTGTTCTCAAAAATAAGACTCTCCTTCGTAATTCCGTAACTCAGGGATGAAAACAGCTCAAAGTCAAAAAAGAGGAAGAAATGTGGGGCATAAAAATTTGGATGGATTTTTTTTTTTTTGGTTCATGTTAGGCGAAATTTCCTCCTAATTTGCGCCGCGAAATTGAAAGTAAAATAGGTATATTGAAGGCATATTTTTAAAACCTATTAATTGCTCATTCCCTATTTCTTCTTAAGTCATTCATAACAATGTAGGGAAAAAAAGTGGTGGGGGGGGGGGTTCAATTTTAGATGAATTAGAGACGTGTACCTCAAGAAATGAATTTTCTAACTAATAAGGTATGGTCTTTATTTTTTTTTATACTTTTTGAAAGGCTAAAATAATTATCACTAAGATCTCAAACATTTTAGCTGAATTCTCTTAATTTCTACCTTCTAAACGGAAATTTAAGTTTTTGGCAGCATGCCAAAATACAATATACATAGTTCGCCGATCATTGCATGTCATCCTTGAAGATTCAATCCTACTGCATCTAAAAAACATTTCCATTATTTTGGAAGCTAGAAGAAATTTCAACCTCTACTGTTTTAAATCAACTTATTTCAAGCTTTAATTTAATAATGAACGTTTTATTTTTCTAAACTTGATGCAACATTTTTAGGTCGCAAAAAGAAAGAGAAAACACACAAAAGCGGAAGATTTTCATCCCTGGTAACTAGAATCAGTATTATAAAATTAATTATTAAACTAAAGATTGTAATAAGGTAACTGAAAATAGTAGAGGTTAAAACAACTTCCAACTTTCTTAAGCTTTGACGATTGACACTATTAAAGTGCACAGAATTTTGTTTAAAACTTTTCAAATTAAGGATTTAAAGGAAAAATAAAAATAAATTTTAGTCGTTTGCCTCTTGACAGAGTGTAGTAAACGTCATAAATGCGAAAAATCTTATTCCAAAGGCGGATGCAAAAAGATCGCGATTTCCGTAATGAACGAGTTAAAAGGGGAAAAAAGCGACATATAAAAGGATTTATTCAAGTAAAAATGTTTTAAATTAACATTTTAAAGCTCTTCGGTAAACATAATAGAGATAGCATTAAAGTAATTGAACATAAAATTTAAATTAAATCAGTGACTTAAATTAAAATTTTTTGTTTCTCATAAAAAATAGAATTTTGCTTGGAAAATTTTAACTTTCGATTTTAATAGAAATAAAAAGACATTTTATTTATTTGCCTCTTAATGAAGCTAAGTACAAACAAAAAATTAGAAAAATTCTACTGCCAAACAGGATGCAAACAGATTGCATCATTTAAAATGAAGGCGTCATACACTGCTCGACATTGAAAATGCAACACCAAGAAGGAGTGGTCAGAAATTGATGAAATTTGGTAAGAAGACAGAGACAGCATGGAACAATAAGTGATATTTATTTCAAAATAAATAAGCAAAATTTAGAGCGAGGACGTCGTCGGCTCAGTAAGAAGTAGGACCACCGCGGACAGCGATGCACGAAGAAACACGTCTAGGCATGGAGTCAATAAGCCTGCTGATGGTGTCCTGAGGGATGGCACTCCATTCCCTTTCAACCATTTGCCACAGTTCGTCCTCTGAACGAGGCAGTGACAGGTTCTGCAAACGGCGTTCAATCGCGTCCCACACATGTTCGATTGGTGACAAGTCAGGAGAGTATGGTGGCCAGGAAAGCATCTGTACACCTCGTAGAGCATGTTGGCTGATTCGAGCACTGTGAGGCCAGGCGTTATCCTGTTGAAAAATTGCATTTGGCAGACCCTGAAGGTAGGGGATTGCGACCGGCCGCAGTACATTATCTACATATCGTTGGGCCGTCATAGTGCCCCGAATACGAACTAGAGGTGATACGGAATTGTATGCAATAGCGCCCCAAACCATTATGCCACGTCGTCGCGCTGTGGGGCGTTCCACAGTTACTGCCGGATTCGATCTTTCTCCACGTCGACGCCACACACGTATGCGATGACTATCGCTGGACAAACAGAAGCGGGATTCATCTGAGAACACTACGGTTTGCCATTCTGCCATCCACGTCGCTCTGGTCCGGCACCATTCCAAACGTTGGAGTCTGTGCTGTGAGGTCAATGGCAGTCTTCTTAGCGGGCGCCGTGATTGCAGGCCACGTGCAACCAGTCGACGGGAAATGGTTCTGGTCGACACAGGAACATCCAGGGTACCTTGCACGTGCTGCAGAATCGACGTACAAGTGACTTGCGGGTCCGCCACAGCTTGTCGGTGAATCCGTCGATCCAAGCGGTCTGACGTCACTCTGGCTGCAACTGCACCCCTCAATGTGGCTACCTTTCCTCTTTCCAACCATCTCCGACACAGCCGATGCACAGTGCTTGCATTCATGTGGGTATCAGCTGCAATTTGACGTATGGACCAACCTCCCCTTCTCAGTCCGATCACCATACCCCTTGTAAAGTCGTCTATATGCTGGAAGTGTCTTCGTTGAGGACGGCGTGGCATTTCCTCCTATCACACGTATCCTTCGAGACAAAAACCAAATTTCTCCGATAATTAGTTTGACAGAAAAACCAACATGAACATAGCCCACTTTTCAACTTCATTCTCTTATATCTTACTTCACGTGCGTCGGAGAGCTGCGCATTTCATATCATTTGCATAACTCAGTAACGTGCGTCTACGGTAAAATTTGCATGAATTTCTGATCACTCCTGCTTGGTGTTGCATTTTCAATGTCGAGCAGTGTATGTATAAAAGCGGCAAATAAAACAATGTACTAAAGCAAAAATATTTTAGAATGTCCTTTTAACAGGTCTACTTAATCAATATTATTAATAATTATCGACTTAATCGTAAAAATTTGGAGTAAGGACAAAAATTTCGGATGCAGGAAGATAGAAACGCAGCAAAAAAAAAAAAACTAGATTTCCGGTATTAACACGTGAAAAAATACCAGAATTCTGGTATAATATTAGAACACAATCATGGGAAGTAGAAGAAAAGTAGTCTTTGTAGTAGCAGAAAATATTCAAGGGCTTGTATCCACAGAATTAAAAATAAGGAGTTTGTAAGGAGATTATAGCAAAGTTCAGGAGTTTTAAGTGCCCTTATTTTTTCTTGTTAAAAAGCAGGAGTTTATAAGGAGTTTGTAAGGAGCGTACGAACCCATGGATCTCGGTGGATGCTCTTACATCCATGTATCACATGCTAACTTAAAATATGTAGACAGAGGCTGAAAAAAGGCAACATGTAAGGGCTATAGATGGTGCATGGTGTGATGGAAAAGAATGCATTATTATATCATTATTGATAGCCAAGTTTATTGCATCAATGTTCTTTATGTAAGTGCAATGTTCTTATGTAAGTGCTTATTCATAAATGGAAGGACATTCGATTTACAATGCTTGGCTTAACGATTTTGATGAAATGTATCCATTGTGTGAATTATCGTTTGTGACTCAATCTTTTTCTGAACAATCATATTGTACACCAGGAGGTGCTTTTACGGTAAGCTCATCCATGGAACTCAATCTTTTGAAAATAATCATGGGCTGGGGGGGGGGCAAGCCATTCTGATGCACTCATGCAGCAAACAGCCATTGTTTTTGTTTTTCTACCATGTTCACTACTCAAGACTACTCCAAAGTGGTGTTTACCTTTATATATCAATATATTTTGGGGCTTTTGGGCAGTGAAGATGATGGCTTCATCTACACTGAACATTCTAGTGGCATCTAAATTGTTTCCATTAAAATCTTTTCCAACATATCGAAGAGTTTTACATTTTTATGTCTGCAAAACCGATCAGTATAAAATTTATTTAAATTAATAACTATGTTTAACAGCATGAAACAGCAGCTTAATGGTCGAAGGGAAAGAGAACATACATTTTAAGAAGTTGCAGCTTCTAGAAAATGTGCTTGATATAAAAGTTTGAATGAATATGCTAAAGTGAACATGCTCAGTGAATGAATATGCTCAGTGTTAAAGTATGCTTAAAATAAATCTAACTAGGCAATTAAATAAAAACAGTCACTTATCTTATGATAAATGAAACGTCTTGTTTAAAATCGTAATCTTAAATTGGACCACCGGTCCAATATAGAAAAAATTTATCGGTCCAATAAAGGAAAACATTCCATTTTTTGTTCTTCAACCTATAGCTCTGTCAAAAAATTTCACAATCGCGCATGTAAAAACATAGATGCAATCCCTATTAAACACAGATTATAATACTGTAACAGCATTTTACCTCAGTTCACAAATTTTAGTAGTATCATGCTAAAAACAAGTCCGCGAAATAAGATTTCGCGCATTTCCAACACAAATCAAGCCGTAACTCATGCTGACCAGTTTGAAGACTGGTAAAACTTCACTATGATTGGTTTTATTCTTAAATTTTTTATTTCCACCAATAGAATGTTCATAAATATATGTATTAGATTTTAAGCCCGAAGTCCAAATTAAGCAGTGATCCAATATAGGCGGTTTTCCCCTACGTCTTTTTACTTTGTTTGATTTTTAAGTCAAATGTAAAAACTTGAGATTAATCATTCAGCACTTAGCAGATCAGCATGCAGTCATCAGTTTTACATGCTGTTCTGCTAAGCAAACTGGCTTGTATTGGAATAGAAGGGAAAAAATTTAAATTGAGTTAGAAATTGAAGGGTCAGGGGGAAAAACCACGGTAGTCTACTTTTTGTTGAATTTAAACTGATGCTACCACCTGTTAGAAAAATAAGTGTAATTTCGTTTAGTATATGCAGTATTCGTGAAAAAACACTGTAGTCCATGTATTATTGTCATTTTAGAACAAGTATGCTGGGGAAGTTTATGAGTTCGTAAAGCTTAAATTTCGTTTTTCTCAAAATGAATCAAATGTGACTACCGTGGTTTTTCCCCCTGACCCTTCAATTGTTTTAATTTGAGAACAAAGTTCAGTTGTCAGGGGAAATTTTTAAGGCATCTAGTGTTATAAGTAGGATTCCACGAGGTTCACTTTTAGGGCCATTATTATTTTCATTAATGATATTAGTGAAGGGCTTTCTGATAGCATTAATATTCTTGCAGATGATTTCAACGTTAAGTAAGTGGATAGGGAAGAACAAGTGAAAAACAAGTGGGGTGCGTTGTTTAACGTCGAAAAATGTCAAATGCTTCATTTAGGTCATGGAAATACTTGTGCAAGCTATTATTTACAGGAATATATCTACAGCGAATGAGAAACAGTTGTAGAGCTAGGTGTATTAATCAACCAGGACCTTAAGTTTTAGTGTAGCAAAGCCAACAAAATGTTGAGTTTTATCAATAAATCTGTAACTAAGAGACATCCAGAACAAGGAACGTCCAATTGTAAAATCATAAAATAAAGTTGCATAAATGCATTTTTAAATTTTCAAACACATTTATATTTGAAATGCAAGCAACGCAAAACAATTGTACTATCTACCAAATTTTACTCACTTTTCTACTAGGGATTAGTTTGCATGAGAACAAAGCTCCTGCGATTATTTGGCAACGAATTTTGTATGTTTTTTTAATTTTTAGCCCCCCTTGTACCGAACAATGTTTCAATACTGCTTTTTTTTTCCACAAACATTACAATAATTTCTGCCCATGTTTAACTTGAGCGTCAAGTATTTTTCTTTTTTTTTAAATCCGCCTGTTGTACAACCACTTGGACAAAAAGATACTAATTTAATGAGTTTCATCATTTTGCAAATTTTCTCAACTGCAGTTTGCTATAGGATAAACTTACACATTCTGGAATTAAAACCTTTATTGGACTCTACTCCTGCTGAACCTCCCACCACTACATTTTTTTTTTTTTTTTGACAGAATTCAAACTAAATCAAAATAGAGCTCCCTCACTGCGTTTTTGTTCGAAATCAACCCGTTTCCTACTTTAAAATATTTCAACGCTATGTTCAACTATCGCTTTTTTTCAAAAAGCTGACATTTCTGTTAAATGCGTTCCAGTAGCACGGTGTTGTATGGCGGCAGTACAATATCTCGAGCGATGACTAAATGAAAAACTATGTACCTATTTATCCCCGTAGGCAACATACCTCCATCTACCCTTGAATTTAAGAAAATATATTTTCTACATTACATGCTCTATAATCTTAGTTTCTTACAACCATTAATGGTAGAAAAATCATTGAAAAAGTAGTTTAGTATTTCATGAAAAGCGCTAGTTTTATTTCTAGTTTCATTTAATCAAAGCAAATTGTGTAATTACTACTTCTTTCTCATTTTAGACAAACCAAAAACGTACAGCTTCGGGAGAATCCAACAAACAAGCAGCTAGTGGTACCTTGATATCAACTGGAAACAGCACAAAGATAAATTTAACAGGCGTCAAGCCAGTGAGGACATTTTTATCGGACCGAGCTCTGAATAAATTAAAGACCTTACAAACTCTACATGAGAGTGCATTTGATGACATTGATGGATCTCCTACCCATACAAGAAATTTAGCCCAATTGGATAAACGGCTTAATTCAGAACCTAAACTTTACTCCAAATTAGTTTGCCAAGATATCAGTTTGATGAAATTTCCAACCAGATCTTTGAATCAAGTGTCCGTGGGTGTGATTGAAGGCAGTTACTCAGATCATTCTAAAAATACTACAAGCATAACCAGCGACTGGACGACAGCACCATTATATGAAAGTACATCGTTTTCTACTCCTCCTGAAGATTTCTTTTCCTCCTCAAATAATGGATATGATAGCAGCAGAGATGTCAGATCTATTAATAATCAAATATATTCATCATGTAAAGAATATGATTCGAGTAACTCGATTAATGACTTCAATAATCAAAATAAAAAGTGCTGTAGTGGTTCTGAAACATCTGAAAATGGTAGTTTTTCTAATAATCAAAGTAATACAAATGCTGAAACTTCCAATAACAGCATCAGTGAAGCAACTATTAGTGATTTATCGTCTGACACAAAATGTAAATTAGATACGGATCCAGTCAAAACAGGATTGAACTCTGCTACCATGAAAAGCTCGCTCAACCCAGATATACTCCAAAAAGCTGCTAATCAAGATAGTGTATTCAGTGAGCGAAACGTAAATTTAGTACAGTATCACTTTGATCCATTGTTTAATGTTGAAAGAAGTAGTTCTGAAAGATGCACAATGTCTATTAATGAAGAAAGCACTGTCATGTTACTAGACAATTCTGAACAGCTGACTACGGATCCGAACAAAAATTGTGCCAAATCAAACGAAACTCAAAACAATGATAGCGAGAATAATCAAATTCTCCAGTGTTGGAGCCAGCCTGTGGCAGAAGCTGAAACCCCACACTGTAACAATTTTGAAGAACAGCCAAGAACAATGCAAATAGATAATTTAAGAAACCAAATATTCCGCTTAGAGCGTGAACTTATATTGTTGCAATTAGATCAATCCGAATCTGTTGATTTATAACAAATGTTTTACTAAGAACTTTTTTTTAAAAAATGCACAATTTTATCAATGTTGTTAATGTTGTTTGCAATTGGTTTCCATTTAAAGGCCAAAATTTATGCTTTTGCCAATATAAAGCAAATATTTGCACTTTGTTTTCAAACAACACTAAGTTTGCACATTTATGTGGCATTGATTAATATTTGTTAGAAGTATAGCATGCAAGCGCAAGTTCACTGACACATGTACTTTACTCCATATTTTTCTTTTAAAGGTATTAAAGTAGTTAACATATTCAAATAGGCAATTATGCAACATACTGTAATCTGATTTTTAATAAGAAATCCCTAAAAATTGTTACATATTTTAAGTTTCAAAAATAAAATGTGTGGAAAAACATGGTTTAAAATTTGAAATAAATATTACTTTAATGAGCAACGAAAGTATCCTTGTTCATCACTAAGCACTGATTAATCATTCATAATTAAATAAAATTAATAAATTTCTAAGCGAAGGAAATTTGATTTGTAACTAATAAATAAATTTCCTGCATGTTTTTACTTAAAATTAATGCATCATTTAAAAGGTTATTTTTATTCTTAGAAATTTTGAAATGTCTAATTGAATATTTATTTTCGTTAAATCATTGAACTTTAACAGAGTAAAATTAATTACTCCTTGAAAAAAAAATACTTCAACACCATTTGAATGTCTAGTTAAATCAAATTGTTTGAATATAGACACGCATGACATTTTTATCAAGTAGACATTAAATCAAGAAAGAATCCTTTGCTATTATATGCAGAATGGAGCAATGAAAAGTTCATAAAAAATACACTTGGCCCATTAAATTCTTAACTTTCATCCTTACTTCCCAATTTGTCCATTTTGACTCATATTGTTTCAATTCACTAATCTCCCCCCACCTCCTTTCTATTTTTAAGTATAATGAAGTTCATGATTTATGTTTTATTTTGATTGAAACCTTTCAACTTATTCCAAACTAACCTATCTTTATAAAACAAAAAAAACTTTTTTTTGGCTTCCGTCCGTTCATATTTTGTCGCCGTCAGATGAAAAAAATGCATTATTATGTTTGTATTTTCCTCTTTGGTTTTAAAGAGCTCATCCTTAAATCTGCAATATCTTTCACACCTTTTACCATCTGAATTAATGTATTATGCTTACTACTAACATGTCATACTCTATTTGTTAGTAGCCATTTCTGCAAAAAAATATTGTGCTGCCAAAGGCTCCTTCAGCATCACAACAGAACTTTATTAAATACCTTTTTGCTTGAGTTTAACTGGTGCTGCACTATTTTACTTAACATTGCTTGAAATAACATTTTTAGTTTTAAAAAGTTTACATCAAGTTTTTAATACAGTATGCACTCTTATTGGAAAATTATTTTCCCAAAAGAGAAAAACGCTAGTAAAATATTTATTTAGTGCATAACTATTTTCTGTTACATCAGTGAAATAAAATCTGTTAATACTTTTATAGATGCAAAATTTTTGAAAAATATGAATTTTTACCCTGTAATACATGCATTCATAAATGTTGTTTATGATGTTGAAAATTGTTAATGGCATTAATAAATAAAGAAAAACAATTTAAATAAGAGCTTTTAATTGAAAAATAAAATAAGTATACTCAATTGAGAAAAAGTGGCTCAATAGAGCTAAACAATGTGGCCAAAGAACTATAGTACAGGGTTACTACTAATGATTCATTCTTCTTCAAAACGTTACTGTCCAAAAGCACGTACAATAGGGTGGGTCTAAAAATAACGCTTAATGGAGGGAGCCATTCTCTCTTTCTCTTTATGTAACCATACATACATCTCTGTGTGTGTGAAAGACTGAAACTTGGTAAGTGTCGACATTCTCCGTAAGGAGAGAGATAACAGATTAAAGAAAGCAGAGTTATTTTTGGCAAAGAACTTTTTTAACAATTTAAATACAAATGAAATTGCATAATCATTAATGAAAAAGACAAGGTCAGAACCTTGATTTCCATAACATACAAACATGGAAATTGATTAATGAAACTAAGTTTCATTTGACAATATAAAATAATGTTGTAGCAATTCTGCTCGGGAAATTTTTTGAAACGGAAGTCCTAAAAATGCAATAGTAGGACATTATTAGGAAGGAATGATTCTGAACTTCCATGTGGAAATGTTTCGAAGTCAGAGTTCTAAAGATGCAAATTTCGAAGATTATTGTTCATGTCAGAGGAAAGATTCAGGGACTCTTACTAAACAATTTTTCAAAATTTAAGTTTCGTTAGCTCAATTTTAGATTTTCTTTGATATTAGAGATATCGATCTTCAGGGGGCACTCCCTGAAACTTTTCAGAATTGTAAGAGCTATTGCAAGTAAGAGGAATCTCACAAAGATTTTTGGTAGACTCAAAATTTCAGAATGGTCACCTCTGATGAATTACTTAGACAAAATATGCCGAATAAGGAAATTTTTGGGAGGCCACAATGACCTTCTCTGACCTGCCATCAAGGACTCCAGCAAGCATGAACACAGTAGATGATTTTTAATACATTGTTCATGTGAAAACAACATATCATTTATTATCGTTACAATCCCACATGGAATATAACTTGAGGTAAAGGGTCAAAATTTCAAAACCAATCCAGCAGCAAAAAGACTTAACAGAATGTAATAAAATTTCACACATATTAGTTTGAGACCATTTAGCACCTTTTTTATGCAGCGCCTTTTGAAAAAATGTTTTTTTTTTTTTTTTTTTTGACCCACCCTAATGCGCGTGTTCTATTATAGGCCATCTGGACAAAATAAAAAATACATAAACAGAAGTATTTTATTAGCATAAGTGTGATGGTCTAAACATGGAAATTGAAATACTTCTAACATTTACTCCTAAAATTAGAAATAGGGATCCACCGATTAATCGGCAGTACCGATTAAGCGGCCATAATCGGCCACTTTGCCGATTATTAATAATCGGCAATATCTTGCCGATTAATCGGCAAATTTTTTAAATTTCTCAAATTATCCTTTAAAGTATACCTTCACCAAGAAATTATGATAAATTGTTTTATTAACAGTAAATAAATGTAATATTCTGAAATCCTTACTATAACATACAGTATGAAAGTGTGTACAGAGTAAGAACAAAACAAATAGTTCATAGAAAACGTAAAACTGATTGGAATATTAAAAGATAACCCTCTGCAAATTCCTGAAATTTTAAATTGGAATTCAAAAACATGAATATTTCATTTCATTTATAACAGTCAAATTTTGCTGATCAACCGGCGGAAAAGATGTTTTAAATAAAATTAATTCAACGATGTTTGAACACAATATTACGATGGATGAATTTATAAACAAGAAATAAATAATTTTCTGCAAACACAAGAATTACACGTTCTACAAAAGTGTAGTGAGTAAAAATAAAACAAATAATTCAAAGAATGAAAAACAAAATAATAATAATAATAATAAGTTGCCTCTCAGTTGATATAAATTATTTAATAATTTAATATTCCTATTCCGAATAAATCTACACTTATAGACAATGTTGCAACATGTTTCATGTCTCGATATTTTCTCTTTAGCTTATTGCTGTTAAATAACCGCCAATTAACCGACTTCAACAAAGGAGGAGGTTATCAATGCAAAGCGTGTACTTTTTTTTTTTTGTTCGCACATAACATCTGATCTACTGAACCGATTTGGACGATTTTTTTTAATCGATAGGAGATAATGTAACTTAGGTACCATGTACTCATATGACGATATTTGTTCACTATAAAAAAAGTTTTTATGGAAAACAGTAAATTTCAAGTCCTTTCCCCATTAAATGATTAAATTTTCAATCCATTGTTGCAAAAATTTGTTGTCTAGCAACAGCAAGATTAATAGTAATCATGATGAAAATTTTGAACCAAGGCTTCTTTGGAGTAAGTATGAAATATTAATAAGTAGTCAAATTTAAAGCGATTTGTCCTAAATGATTAAATATGAAATCCATTGTTACAAAACGTGGTTGATATGAAACTGTAATAATAATAATAATGAGAATTTTAAATGAAGGTTTAACTAAATCAAACATGAAACTCATTAGCGGGCAACGTGCGTAGTATGTGTTAAAATCTTATGAACCACGAGAAACTAGAATTGCTTTGAAATATAAATTAGTTGAAAAGCCGTTGATATTTAAATGGCTTTGATTAAGCTAGTACACAAATAAATATCAGAGAATAACAAGGATTATTTTTTAGCGTCAATCGTTTAAAATTTTAGACGCCGTTGATAGTTTCTTCCTTTTTTTTCAGTTTATTTTATGTAGCATTTACTGAAGAAAATTAGGTGAAGTTTCGTAATGGAAACATTACCTTATTTCATAAGTACACTTACACTAAAAAGAATAAAATAAAATAATTTTGGAAAAAAAATAGAACCGACTTCAGTTGGAAATTGCTCTAAAAAGCAAAAAATAATTTTTTTCTTTGAACACCATCGAAACTACTTTTAGACATAAGTTTTGAAGTCGGCGCGAAAACGATAGGTAAAATGATATTTAATATTTTGCCAACATTTTTCAGAGAAATCATTGAAAATTAAAAGCAGAATATTTATACCATTACACGAATGTGCGGTAATGAATGAAATGTTTGCGAATGCTCTTAAAGAACCGAGATCCATTAAAATTTATATAGTTGAATTGTAGTTGCGTATTATTCTATACATTGTTTTTGCGCCGACTTCAAAACTTATGTTTAAAAGTAGTTTCGATGGTGTTCAAAGAAAAAAACTATTTTTTCCTTTTTAGAGCAATTTCTAACTGAAGTCGGTTCTATTTTTTTTCCAAAATTATTTTATTTTCAAAGAACAAAAGTCTTGAATTAAATGGCTACTTATTGTTGAAAAATAAACTTATTGTTGAAAAATAAAATTAAATTAAGAACACCCCTAAATTAAAGTGCTCATCACAGCTCCCTCCCCCCCCCCCCATTGTTTTAATAACTATTATGTCTAGTGTGTTAATGCAATTTTATTTACAAAAATATTTAAAAATTTTCAAAGGAAGTTGATAAAATTTTGAAATTATTTAAAATGGAAAAATGGAGAAAAACAAATCTTTTGTCAAAAACAAATAAGTAACCATTTCCAAAAATCGGAATTGTATTAGAGAGGAAAAAAGCAGTGAGGGTGAAATTGGTAATATTAAAAATAATGAACCCTAACATTAATCGGCTCTGCCGATTAATCGGCCGATTCTCATTCGCCGATTAAGGGGTCTAAGGAGTTTTAAAATGAAAATTTTTCGATTTTCTGGAAAAAAGGTATGTCATATAGAATTTAATTCTGAACAGTTTGATACCTCATTTTTTACCATAGGCAAAAAACTTTTTGAGTTATCGTAAAAAGACTAACTATCCCCAATGAGTTCAATGTTAACAACAGCTGTTCAAACCTCTTTTTCTCAGTAGTCGGTTTAACACTTTGCACGCATGATATCTCAAAAAGTGTTTCATTGATTTTTGTAAAATTTTGCATTCACGTACGTATAGCCTATCTCAACAATCTGAACCTAAATTTAAGTTTAAAAAGGGAAAATAAATGTTTTTATTGAAATTTAAAAAATAAGAATAAAAATTTGTCAAAACTTCTGGGGATTAATATTTTTTTCTGAAAAACTGAGTTTGATTTTTGAAAAAAATTTTGGTTCAGATTGTTAAGATAGGCTATACGTACGTGCATGCAAAATTCTATAAAAATAAATGAAACACTTTTTGAGATATCATGCATGCAAAGCGTGAAACCGACTTCTGAGAAAAAGAGGTTTGAACAGCTGTTGATAACATTAAACTCATTTGGGATAGTTAAAGTTCTTTTAGGATAACTCAAAAAGTTTTTTGCCTCTAGTAAAAAATGAGGTATCAAACTGTTCAGAATGAAATCCTACATGACATATATTTTTTCCAGAAAATCAAAAATTTTTCATTTTAAAACTCCTTAGACCCCTTAATCGGTAATCGACCAATTTGCTTATCGGTGCATCCCTAATTAGAAATATAACATATTGAGAAAAAATATTGTAAGACAAAACTTTTCATTAATTGACAAATACAAACTTCTCATCAACAAAAGAAAAAATACATATTATGCACTTGAATCCCTTTCGAGTGTTTCCTCTAGTACCAAATAACTTGAGAAAGTGGTAGTATTCCACAAATTTTTTTAATTAAAATTAATCAAATCTAGAGGACGCATTTAAAACATAATGAACTAAAGAAGCAGTTTTCTCCACTTTGCTGTATAGCCAAAATTTGGAGCATGGAAAATATTTGATTTTGCAATCTCAAATTTAGTAGTTCCTTATGCCATGTTGCATTCTGAAAAAAAATTAACACATTAAACGCTGTTCTAAATCAAAAATAAATGATTACTCTAATGCTTATGCCTATGAAACATGACAACATGGTATAGTTGATATTTATAAATTGAAGTAAATAATGTTGAGAATATTCCACTTTAAATCTGGAACAGAGATCATTTCAATAAAACCAACAGTTTGCAAATATGGATGTGTTAAAAAGGCATTAAACTTAATGTCTGAAATAAATATATTGATATTTGCTTTTTTCGTGACATAATAAAGTAAAGGAGGGAAATAGAGTAATTTTGCTTAATCTGAAACTAAAAAATTGATCTAAAACTATTTCCTATAATATCTAAATAATATGGAAATGTGCTTAATTAATTTTTTATGTATAATAACGTGAAGCGGCTCATTACCATATAAACTTAGTAAAATTCTTCAAGACATATTGCATAAATTATAATACAACATGAAAATAAGTCATTTGAACAGATCTTTTAGATCCCTCCTTCCTATAAATGGATTGTTCTCAATGGATTGTGTCTTGCATAGTGCAGTCAAGTTTTTATAACATTCTCTATTTCTGAAGACATCATCAACACTTTCTTTGAGAACAGGGCCTAAAAAGAAGTAAAACATGTTTATTAGAAAAACAAATGTATAAAGTAAATTCAACCAAACATGAAGACAGACAATAAGACGCATGTGGACTTAATACTAGCAAGAAATTAAGTGCTCTGCACACTATTAATGTGTTAGAAGCAAAATACCTTCCAGTAAGGAAAAATTCGTACTATTTAAAATCGGGGGTTGAGCAACCTCCAACCAGCAGAAAAACAGTAATTTTAGAAGTTGAAATATCAATCTCCCAGCATCCATAGCATACTGAATTTATTCGTACACAGTTAAGTTCCAACAAAGTTTGACAACTGTAAATTTCACTCAGCCTCATTGTTGATAGGGTAGGAGATAAGTGGATTAAAAGTTGCATTGTTTAAAATATTTTTTTTTTCGTACCACACATTTAACATAGGGATTATGTTGTTAAAGATGAATAACAAAACTCTGAGTATCAATGTATGGGAACGAAATTTTTATATTTGATAAATGTACTTCTTACATTTTATCATAATAATAAAGTACTTATTACAAAAACATTTCTTTAATTATTCTATCACATGAAAAATAAATCATGCATGTATAAATTAAATTAATTTATTACTATATTATCTATTCATGAAAATTGTAAAAAGAAACCTGGTCCAGCATTCTCATTTTCAAAAATTATATTGCACTCAGATCTATGGGCTGAGGGTCAACAGGGAACTTGATGTGAGTGTATTTTAAACTAGAGTATGCGTATTTTCACAAACAAATGACAAACCTATGGGCCAAATGTCCTGGAGGCTCATAAAGTGAACCTTGATGGCCACTAAGGGGAAATCAAAGTGGGTTTCTTGCCTCTATTGAGGATGTACAGATTATTACAGAGAAATAATTATAAAATATCTCACCTTTTTTACTGAAATTAATACTTCCTCACACAATCTGGGGAGCGTTACCATCAAATACAAATGTGACGACCAGCAGCAGGCTCTGGGCCCAACTGGGCTGGTCCTAGTCAAATTAAAGACCCCAATGAAGATCAATGGCCCTCTTAAAGCTATCTACTCCATTGTTCCTTACCACCTCTTCCGGTAAACTGTTCCAAGTTCCCACTACCCTGCTAAAATAGTAATTTTTTCGAATTTCCAGATTAGTCTGAGATTTGAACAGCTTAAAACAATGACCCCTTGTCCTGCTTTCTGTGCAAAATTCTTATCCTGCAACATCATTCATTTTAATAAATTTAAATAACTGAATCATATCCCCTCTGGTTCTCCTTTGCCCAAGACTATACATATTAAGCATACTAAGTCTGGAACCATAGTCTAAATTAGAAAATCTGTTTACTAACCTTGTAGCCCTTCTTTGTGCCCTTTCCAGTAAATTAATATCTTTCTTCAGATAAGGAGACCAAAACTGAACAGCATACTCCAAATGAGGTCTTACCAAACTTCTATGTAAAGGCAGAAGAACCTTCTTAGACTTGTTTGAAATAGATCTATTTATAAACCCAAGCATCCTATTGGCTTTGTTACTAGCTATGCTGCACTGTTGGCTAAACTTGAAGTCCTGATTTATTAAGACACCTAGATCCATAACATTATCTGCCTTACTAATGACTGAACCCTGTGAATAATAGTTTGTATGCTTATTTTCACGACCTAAATGCAGCACTTGACATTTCCCAACATTTACTGCCATACCCCACTTGTCTGCCCATTTAGTAATATGATCCAAATCCTGTTGCAGCTGATTTACTTGTTCGTCATTTTCTACAACCCCCATAATTTTTACATCATCAGCCAAACAATTAATGTTTCCAGAAACATTTTTATGGATATCATTCATAAAAATAATAAACAAAAGAGGACCTAAAACTGATCCTTGGGAAACCCCACTTAAAACCTCACTCCATTTAGAATAGTTACCCCTAACAACTACTCTTTGTTTCCTTCCTGTCAGCCAATTTCTAACCCAAACTAGAATTTTACCTCCTATTCCTATATCAACTAATTTACTGAGGAGTGCTACATGAGGTACCTTATCGAAAGCTTTTTGGAAATCTATGTAAACAACATCAACACACTTTTTATTATCCAAAGCCACGGTGACCTTGTCATAGAAATGTAATAAATTAGTAGCACACGATTTACCTTTCCTGAAACCATACTGCAAACTAGTCAACAGACCATTATTTTCTAAGAAATTCATAATCTTAATTTTTAATAACGTAAAATCAAAACCAATAATGAACTTCAGCTTGTCATGCACACAGTAGTCTACAAAATTCCATTTGCAGACATGAAACACATGCTGAATCACCATTTCTCTAAAGACTTTGATGGCAACATTGTCACCATAGAGAAAGTCTGGGAGGCAGAGATTGCTCAAACATTTGTTTACAACTAAGCATGCTCTCGGATTAAAGAAGAGATTGCCAGTTACCCAGGCACAGGATAGTCCCTCGGTTAACCCAGAGTTACTATATGAGCGCTATATCAATCCTTCCTGCAGCCAAGTATCTGCCAAGCAGGGCAGTAGCAGACTAACAATGATGGAGATTAAGCTGTGCAACTTTCAGGACAATCACCATTAAGAATAAGAGCAGAAAGACATGCTAAGGAGCAGGATCCACATTGGGATGGGGAACCCGTGGGAAGAATCCCCAGTTAAAGTAACATCAGAGTCAGCATCTGAAATGTCTAAACAGTAAGGTAAGTTCCAAATTGAGCTAGTGGAAGACTGGCGAAACAGAACCGTTCTCATTAATACTACCGTGGGCAGATAAAGGGCAGTAACTGCAAATTTTTCATCGCCAATTTACATCGCCAAGTGGTCGCCAAATCAAAACATCACTTTATAGTCTGCATTGAAATTTAGATTTACCCGAAAAAGGGGTAAAAGAACCCATTGGGATTATTGCAACAAAAAAGGGAGATGAACAACTAGATCCCCCACAGAGCCTGCAAGCCAAACAAGAATGTTCTACGGCAAACCGTTTTTGAGTTATGCGAGATGCATAAATATATACATACGCACATATATACATCAGGAGTCCCGTTGCGCTATAGCGCGTAAAATACGCGGATTTCAGGAAAGGGACTCAATGCTTGAAACTTAGCGCGTCCCAAAAATTCGTCTTGCAGGACGAAAATGTAAAATTTAGGTGGTGCGAATTATCTATGCTTTTTTTCAACCAACGCGACCTATGACGACTTCGTTGTCTGTAATGTTATTTATTTTACACAGCCTGAATCTGTGATGTTTATTTTTGATTATAGATTAAAAATTATTGTTTCACCTTTTTTTTTCTTCCTGCGGAGTGCGGGACCCACTATTTATAAAATGGACCCACTTTTTCAAAAGCGGTGGGTCCTTGGGACCTAGCTTTGTGAGTATCTAGCGGGAGCCCTGTAACATACGTACAGACTTCACGAAAAAACTCATCATAATTGACTCAGGGGTGGTCGAAAAGAATGTTTCGGCTGTTTATATGTTCATAGGTACATATGCACGTGCTGAGGGGTCAAAAAAAACACTCAACATTCATTCGGGGTGAGTAAAAGAGAAATCTAGGCCAAGATTCAAGTGAAAATTTTTCGCGTACTTCCTTTACTGCGTAAAAGGAAGTAAAACTGGCTCAAGAATCTTCCAGTTTTTCTTCATATTTTGCATAATACAATACAGTTTCCTTATATTTTGTAATTACAGTAGAGTCTCGAAAATCCGAGTCTCAAAAGTCCGAGGTTCCGCTTAATCCGAGGCTCTTTTATTGACATTTTAAGGTCTATCTTCAATAGCTAAAAAGATAATTTGCATTAAAATCTGAAAATAAGAACCTTTTGCTATTGAAAAATTTTCTTTTGTACTCACAATAAAGTAGTAAAAAATGTATTGAGAGGTTGGTGTCAAAGACATTCATCAAGTGTCGCGAAATATTCTTTATCTACTAGAGATATATTAAGATATGCTTTGGAAATAATAACTTGATATGTAAAACGACTTGAAATTAAGTTTATCTCACTAATGATGATCGAAAAGTGTTACGTTTCTGCTGTTAAGAATTTTTTTCCGGATAATCCGAGTTTTCAGTAATCGGAGGTGGCATGAGCCCCAATTACCTCGGATTTTCGAGACTCTATTGTATATTTTGTTCGTTTATATCAAGTGTATACACGATATTTATGCATATTTTTTAAATAAAATATATCATTCACTATGCAATAATATATTTTGTAATAACATTTACTCCGCATCATGTCGAATATGTAAATACTGGACAACTGCCGACTGCCAGTCAATTCTGTATGACAATTACGAGTGGAAAAGGCCTGTTTTACCTCTCTCTGCGCTTTCAAAATCAAAGTTCAATCTATTACCCAAAAAATATTTCGGTATAAACGTATAGTACCGCCTAAGTTCGAAGTTTTATTGATGTTTGTGGGAAATCAAAAACGCGTTTCTTCAAATATCTCAAAAATTTATTTTTGCAGATACTGCCGTTTACCTGCCCATGGCAGAATCACTACTTACAAGAGGAGTGGATCCAGACTGTTTTTGCCGCTGCCGTCTTCGCTCCTCCATTGCATCAGGCTACAGCTTAACACCATCAGTAGGGCTCTCACTGGCCTGTGCTTGCTTGTCCTCAGGCTCCAATGAAACATCGGAGCCCTCGGATGTGGCTACACTAGACTTATTTTGAGTGCAGGGGATCATGCAGGATCTTACACAGACCCTTGCCGAAACCCCCAACAAACAATTCAAAGTTTGACATCTTGATGAACTCTGCTGAATCAGAGTCTACATCAAAAATCCACTGGATGTAAGCTTGTTGGCCATCGACCAACCTGTCTATTGTCCTTCAACCACTGGTTTTGAGACCTGGATTCAGGCGGGCAAGACATTTGAGCACTACCTCCGAGTCCAAGGTGTAGATGTCCCTTGTTCGGAATGAGATATTCACTTTTTTGAGTTCGTTGTAGGGTAGCACAGCGACTTAAGAGTCACCCGCTTTGCGACCATTGAAGTTGATGTGCAACCAATTCGCAGTGTAGTCGTTGGTGCAATGCATAACCAGTGCACCATGCAACAGACTAACAGCTGCGAATTGAGGAACATCATCATTAGGGGGGAGATCATCAATAAGACGGTCCATAAACCGTTGTATCCTGGTGCCCTCATCAGGAGAAAGTTGCTCCTCCGGGTACCCATTCTTGATAATGGCCAGTTTTACATCAGATATAGCCTGGTTGTAAGTGACACTGGGCCTCTTTGCCTGGACTAGATTAGAAGGAGAAGATCTCTCTGATAGTACCCTCTTTCCTGTTGGGGGGTTGTGCTGCAATTGTTTCTGTCTCTGGTTTAATTGCTGGGAAATACTGGGTTGGCCAAGTACAGGTTTCATGGACGGCATTGCAGGAGGATCCTAAAAAATAATATGATCAGTTGTGTCATCTGACTTAGAGTGACGACAGGAGCTGTGATCAATATTTCCCTCGTTAAGTTCACCAAATTTCCCTGATTTACGTTACCAACGGTTATGGTAACTCTTGGAGCTACATGAAACACATTGTATGCGTACACGAATAGCATTATTACAACTGTTTTAAGCTGTTAATCAAAAAAGATGCTGTTTTTTTAAACATTATGAAAGTAGTAATTACAAAATCAAATGAACGTCATTGAAAAAAAAAATTTAAACCATAATTTGTATACAAAATTGAAATTTTTTTTAGGAATATTCAAGACTTGTTAAGTATAAAAGGAGTTTTCTCAAAGACAATATATATGTAGTTACGACTATTTGAAAGCTTGAACTTTTCTACACAACAATGTTTAATAGTTCCATATTACCCCACATGAGCCGGCATGCTGCAAAATTTGAGGGTCACTAGATTTTCAATAACCCTTGCTTGGTCTTATCCAGCAGGCCAGAAAAACAAATGGTATAAAAAAAAATTAATACTATGAAAACTACATATTCAACCTAAAAAATAATTTAAGTTCTATAATGTTGGGATAAGCACAAAAGACTTATCTGCACTTCTTATGAAATTTGAATTATTGTCACCAGGTAATTCTTTGTAATATATACTACCTAAATAAATTGTTTCATAATCATTTGTGAACGGAAAAAATTGAAATAAAATGTCTGAAAAGTGGCATTTAAATGAAATATATGCAGCCATAAAACTTTGAAAAATGATTTTTCATATTGAGCTTAGCTGCAGATACCACTTTTGTGCTTAACAGGGCAGTATATTTCATTTTATTAGTATTAATAAATGGCTTACTTTTATGGAAAAAAATAACTGTAGCAAGATAACGCACTAGCAAACCAAAATGATTGCCAACCCCTTTGTCAACCCCAAGAAGCTCCAAATCTACTTTGAAGATGAATGCATTTCATCTGCGTCTAAATTTTCGTTTTCTTGTCGTATTAAAACTTCCGTTTGTGCAGCTTTCTTGGCAGAATACATAAACCGGTGACAAAGTGATCATTCTTCTCTATAGTCTATTTCTGTAGTAATATGGTATTATAGGCTGTAAGCAGTGGCGTATGCAGACAAATCATTTCAGAGGGGGCTGAAAAAAGACTCCTGGAGCGTGGAAGGGGGGGGGTGAACCTCATGAAATGTAGCTAAGAAAAGTGAATGTCTCGAATTTCTGCTTCAATGCCGATTTAAGTAGACAAAAATGCATCATTAAATTTTTTTTGTCATTATAATTATTGTGAAGAAAGCGTTTTCATGGACACAGAGGATGATAAATTTAAATTTAAAAAAAATTTCTTCATTGAAAGAGGTGTTGCTGAAACACTTGTTTGCAATATTTGTGCAAATTTACTCTCTGATAATCTTAATTTTGCAGTTTATTTTACTATTGTTCCTAATACTGGGTTTTAATCCAATTGCTGAAATTTACTTAACAGAGTTAGATGACTTGAAAACTAATCGGCATTTCTAAAACATAGATTTGCAATAAAAATGAACAAAATGGAATAATAGGATAAAATCTTACTTTTTAATTTTGTCCTATACTTAATTATCTATTCTAAAAGCTTTTCTCATTTTGGGATTTCAAAAAATAAACAGAAAATTTAGAAAGAAAAATCTTAGCTTACATTTTTAAAATTTGTTTTCAAAATTTCGGAGGGGGCTGCAGCCCTATCAGCCCACCCCCTGAGTACACCACTGGCTGTAAGGATCAGATTGTCTATCACTCTCTGTCCCAAAATAGTAATCAAAGTGTCAAGTTCAAAAATGAAGTACTTTGAAATGGAATTTGAAGTTACTTCTGGGATTTTTTTTTAAGTTTTGCTGCGACTGAAATTATTAGGAAACATATTGCACACCGAGAATGAAAGGGCCAATTTTTAAAATGGATTAGCATTAAATTCCCATAGACTTTAAAAAAAGGTGTGCCCCTCTCATTCTCGTTGTACAAAACATCAATTATGTTCGCAAATGCTTGTTCGCTTTATACAAGCCATGATTTTTGATATTTATATGATTAGCATTTAATACATAGCTTTTGGTCACATGTGATTCAAGGTAGCAGTGCTTAAAGTTACAGATTCAGCTATAACAATGCTAATTACTCCAGTTAATTATTTAATAAGTTAGACCAAACTAAAAAGAAATAGATAAAAAGTTTTAAAAAAATTAAATAATTATAAATAATATTTAAGGTAGCATAGTTAAAACAGCATCCAGCTTTTGAATTAATTGAAAAAATAACCAAATGCAGCAGAATAGATTGTAAGCACTGCATGCAATTTTAGGCAAATCAATGTTGCCAAGGTTCTATAAGTGAGAATTTTATTAAATGAGTAATTAAATGTGAGAATTCAGTTAAGTGGAAGTCCTAAGTAAGTCAATTCTGTCGGGGGGAAATATGTTTGATGCCTTTTAAAAAAAAAAAAAGTTTCCTGAATGTTTTTTAGGAAAAAATCTGATTTTTGTGGTATATAACCAATATTGGAGGTAAGACGTGAAACGCAGTAGCAAAACACTTTTCAAAACTTTTTTCTTTTACATTTTTTAAAATAAATCTTGGAATTCAACGACTAAAGACACATCGACTTTAAGGTTTTCAAACACTTAAAATTTGATGTTTTTTTTATTTCAAGCCGTTTTTAAGGTTTTTAAAAAGTGTAACCATTTAGCAAAACGATTCATTCAATTGCTCTCAAAATTAAAAAGTTTAGGTTGTCTGTAAGTACTTTATTTTAGGTAACACAAACCAGGTGAAAGGAAAATTTATCTTACGTAAAACAAACAGCTTCACAAGCGCAGCTAATCGGCAGCAAAGTGGAAGTCACACATCATTATTTAACTTTTTTAACAGTCTAATAGTTTTTAATAACTGGAAAACTTTGACCAGGCTTAAAAGATCATCAACTCTTCAGTTAGATAGAGATATTAGAAGACAGACTCATCTGGAACACTTATCACTTGATTTCTTACTGGAACCTTTTTTTCCAAGAACACCTCCAACAAACATGACCATTTATTTGAACTTGCTCCAACCATACTCGAAAAAACAAAATCACATTCTACTCAAACAAAAGCAAGGGCGGATCCAGAAACTTTTCAAGGGGGGGGGCGATTGATTTTTTTTACCTTCATAATATATATATATATAACCCCCTCAAAAAATGGCACTTATACCCCCCCCCCCCAAAAAAAAAGAAGCATAAAAACACAAACATACGTATGTGTGCGTGTTGATGGGTCTTTTTCTTTATGCTGATCCCTCCCAACTATGTTTTTTGTTTCTTCCAATGCTATTGCTCTTTCTGTGTTTTTTTTAAATATTTTTAGAAGAATGACCTTTGTAGGGGATGCATTTAACCAGACCTGCCAACTTTTCAAAACTGGCATCAGTAAAACTTTTCACGAAGCATTTTGCGTAAAAACGATACAAATAAATTGAAAAATAAAGCTAATTATGCATTTTCGATGTCAAATTCAATTTTAGTTAATGGAACATATACAATATTAGGTTAAGTGTTTAACTGAATACTCAAGTAATTTTATCAATTGCAGAATATTTTAGAGATATATAATAGTAAATTACCCAGTTGAAGTACTTGAAAGTAAATAAATCTTTCACCCTCAGGAAAGTTAATGTAAAATTTGTTAATGCAAATATTGAAACTGAACTTTATGTAAAAAATACTGATGTCAAATACTAAGAGATTTTTAAAAAATACTATTTACAACTATTTACAAGAGGTGCATTTGTGATCAAACAATTTCTTCAATGTCAGCAACTGCAGCATGTGAGGTAGTTACAGTAGCAGCATTCAATGAAGCAGCAGTTACTTGTTTTGCTTTTGTCAAAAAGCTGCTTTCAAAAACTTGCTCATGGCATATCTTAGATTGTTTTGTTTTCAATATGAGCAAGCTTTCCAATGTTTTATTTGAAAGTGCAGCTCTAGCTTCAGTTCTATTCTTCCTGACCAAACTAAAAATTCGCTCACATTCTGCATTTGAATGAGGAATAAGCAGTATTGAGAGTATAACATTTGCTAACTTCTCATACTTAAAAATGCCATCAGCACCTTTCATTTTCTTGACTTCCATCCACTGCATGTCGATTGGCTTCCCTGAAGCAACTATTTCTGACAAATCTTCCATTTGGAGTTGGCAAAACTGTCTTTCAAGATCATCTAATTCTTCACCTTTTGTCTTCACACTTTGTTTTAAAAGAATTGGAAATAAATCCACAAAATACTTGATGCTAGCAAAGTTAGAGTTTTCAATGCCATTTAAATTTATGACTTCAGCATGAATTAACACATCATTAGACAATGGAAACTTTTTTAGAATGTATTCGCAAGCAGTTATAAAAATTTTTTATTACTGCAGAATAAAACTCACTTTTATCTTGATCCGACCATTTTACAAGTAATTCTGATGTTGCATCCCCCACAACAATGCATTCCCTTGGTTTATGAGCTGATGGAGAGTGGAAATCCACTTCTAGAAGCTGTTTACCTTTTACTTCAGACGCCTTTACAAACTTAGAATAGAGTTCTTTGAGCAAATCAAGGAGCAGTGCTCTCAGTCAATGAATTTGAGGTGAAGAGGACTGTAAAACCACATTTGTCCTCTCAAATAATGGTATCACACTTAACAAAAAAGGCAGTAACATTTATTCAAATCTGAAGAGAAAAACATAAAAATTTTCTCTTGTATTGATAAAACTGATTTTGGCTCAGCTTTATGTTTTTTCACTTTGATTACTCCAGTATTTGAACTCTTTCTCTTTTTATTTACACTGACATCCTTTTCTGTTGAAGAATGCTTCACACTGGTTGCAGATTGAGATTTAACTTCTGATTTTTTTTCTCCTGTGTTGCTACTCACACTGACAACTTTTGGTATTTTGTACAGTGAAAGAGTAGAAGAAGGAAATTTAGAGGTACTAGCTTCAGCTCTAAAATAACTCATCAATGGCTCCCACTGATCTACCTAGAGTGGTAGATCAGTGGGAGCCATTGTTAAACTTATACCTAGCCATAACCAGCGGGTTGATATGTGCTTCTTTTTTTTTTTGGGCTTCTTTCCCATACAAAACCTGGAATCGCTTTAGTAAATCTTTACAATTAGCACTCTTCAAATAATAATAAACATCTACTAGAGTATCTTCCACCTTTACAGGCAGAGTGGAAGCTGCTTTTTCAGAAGCAAGGTGGATCAAATGGCAACAGCATCCAATAGATATTATGTTTTCATATTCTTTCTGTAAAAATGAAACTACACCAATGTTTTTCCCTTGCATTACATAAGCATTGTCAGCACTGAATGCTATACAATTACGGAAAGGGATTTCATGTTTAATGAACACATTTAAAAAAAGGGAACATATATTTTCTCCTGTAGAATTTCCCTCCAGGTTTGGAATTGCAAGTTGGGTGCTTTCAATTCGCCCAAGAGCTTCGTTAAAAAAATTGACTACCACAGGATAGAGCTTAGAGTCAGTGTCTTTACTTCCATCACATGCTGCAGTAAATGCTTGTTTTTGCAACTTTTTGAAAGTTGAGGAAGTGCGATCTTTAGCCATTTCATGAACAAGAGCTGCTGTTTTAGTTCTTCCACATCCATACCATGTAGCAATTGAATTTTTCGGAAACATCTTCCGAAAGAGTGGCCCAGCATGGCTAGCTGCACTCAATGGAACATTACGTTCAACTAAAAAAGAAGTAAATAGCAATTCTGCCCGCATCACATCTTCTTGCTCAGTGGGTGGCTTGAAAAATTTACTTAACTTTTGACTCTTCCCTGCAGCTTCTGCGTTCTTTAAGTGGACCGCTCCAGTCGCCTGGCGAGATACATCATTCCGACCGCCGTGAGAAATCGAAAAGTCGCTGACACATATTTCACAAAAAACAAACCTTTCTCCTTTTCTGGTTGATTTTTCTACACAAGGAAATTCAGTTGTATAAGACTCCTTGTACACTTGAAAATAACCCTTCGTCGTTTTTTTCGAATCCATCATACAAACTACAAAAAACTAACAATCCGAAAAACAAACGCAGTTCAAAAATGTGCTCAGAGCTCGTTCCGCAGCGCCTCGTTCTTAACACTAACGACAAAGAACAGCTCATGCCTCGGCCAATGAGCTCACAGAAATAACGCTGGGCGTAGCCACTCCCAGCTTCTGGCGAGAGGGTTGCCAGAGAGCGATCCGATTGAAACAGCTTCTCTTCTGCCGGCTGCCTGCCAGCTACGGCGCAAAAAACCTTTTGGGCGATTTTGAAACAATATGGCAACACTGCTGCCGATGCTCTCGAAAAGACGCAAAATGGCCACAAGTGTTTAGGTTTGGTTTAGGGGTAAGCGTGAGCGGACGGAGCGCCTAATTTGGCTACTTTTCGACGGAATCTGATTTACTTTTTTATTTTTTGAAAATTTGGTTGAATAAAAAAAAGTTTCAACACAAATCGAAGTTAAAACCGTAAAAATCACGGGTCTGTCTGTAAGCCCGTAGAGTTCAAGGGACATCCGTACATTTTACGGATGATCTGTAAAAGTTGGCAGGTCTGATTTAACTCTTTTAAATGAAGGAGGGTAGAATATCCCTAAGTTTAGGGCGTGGGGGGGTTCTCCCTTGGGAAATTTTTTTAAAAAAAGATAAAAAATTCTGCATTACGAGGTCTTATACGGGTATTAAGACTGCAGAAATATGAGAATAAAGTAATCAAACAAAACCTTTGAATTGATTTGCCTTTTGCAAATTAAGATCAATTAAAATATTTTAAAAACATGGACCGACAAATCCTTTTTTTGGCAAATTTTGGCTGATGAGTAAACAAATGTCTACACACTAGCAAAGTATTTCAT
This sequence comes from Uloborus plumipes, assembly GCA_038373865.1. Taxonomy (NCBI): domain Eukaryota; kingdom Metazoa; phylum Arthropoda; class Arachnida; order Araneae; family Uloboridae; genus Uloborus; species Uloborus plumipes. The sequence continues at coordinate 69,338 of JAXGGA010003740.1, read as the reverse complement.
TATAAAATCTTGTCCTAGTATGCAGGTGACTGGGAATTTTAATCAGCAAATTCAGAAATTTTCCTCTTTGAATAGTTCAAGCATGGGTGCAAGTTAGGCCATGCTTCCAAGACGGAAAATATTTGAGACCCCCGCCCCCATACATACCCAAGAAAATAAACCAAAAATACATATATTGTTTATTAAAATGTCTAAACTGGGGGGGGGGGGGCTTAATTTACCTTTAGCAGCAAGACCATGGTTTTAAGTATAGTAATCGAGAGGGGAGGAGGGAGATTTGTCAAGACTTTAGTTCAAAAAACCTATTTTTACACGATCAGGGGTTAATCTAGAGAGAAATTAGGTGCGTTACAGCACCCTTAACAAAATTGAGTCACTCAAAGAGGGACCCTTCACAAAATTTAGCTTCCCAAAAAGGGACCCTTCGCAAAATTCAAAGACTCAAAAATGGACCTTTCACAAAAATCCCACCCTCAAAAATGGATTATTTACGGAAATCAGAGTTTAAAGAACGATCGGGAATATTTCTTGCCGTAACTATTTTTCACAAAATTACGAATTAGTTTTCACAAAATTCCAAACTATTTTTCACAAAATTCCAAAAACAGGACCTTGGTCAACTATCCTGGATTGAACCCTGACGATGTTTAGTGATATTAGGATAAGGTGGGGCAATTTTTGACGACATTAGACGAAGAGGCACAGAAAATGAAATCCTAAAAACGAAATTGTAGGTCATATTTGATGAAGTCAAGGAAAGGTAATGGATGGGGTCGAAGAGAATCAACACCGACAAAAGAATTATGCCATTGCAGTTCGTTAATTCAAAAAGAGAAAAGGCTTTGATACAAATAGTTTCGGATTGGAATAATTATTAAAATGTACTTTTAAGAAATCTGATTTTATATTTTCTTCAGTTTTGTTTTCTTTGGAAGTAAATATTGAAGGAATAGGATAGATTTTTTTCCGTCCCATGGTCCGTCTTGGCGATTTTGTCAAGACGGAAATCCGTCCTGAGATGGAAGGTCTTGCATCCATGAGTTCAAGATTGGGAAGCCCCTGCATGCATTACACTAAACGGAACTTACCTTTAGTCTTTTCTGTGTTTGAAGGCGATTCAATGGATATTAACGGTGATTCAGTTGATAAAAGTGGCTCAGGTCCAAATGATATAATTGATTTGCTACATTTTCCTTGTTTTAAGCCACCTCTCCATAAAATCGCATAAACAAGAAAGTGTAATAACCGAACTAGGAACGTTGCTCAGTTCTACTGACTCCAAAAGGAGACTAAGACCACTTGAAATCGTGCTTATTTTCGTTACGTCATATAGACGGCGTCCCTCCATATGGTGACGGGCATCAAGAAATCGGCGACTCGGAATGTATGCATTCGAAGGCGAAGGATAGCCCCTTCTCCTTTTATCATTTGCATTTCTGCCTGTAGAGACTTTTAATTTATCGGCGCTGTCTTGAAAATGGTGCCAAATTTCAGTTCGACAGGAACAGAAAAGAAATATAATAATAAATCCCTCATTCCTAGAAAGGTAGAAAATTACTTTTTTTTTATTTTTGGTAAGTGCCTGTTTCTTTCTTTCTTTTTTCCTTTTTTTCTTTAATTTTTTTTTGGCTCAAGGGGGGGGCGATCGCCCCCATCGCTCCCCCCCCCCCCTTGTATCCGCGCTTGAACAAAAGGGCCTTGAAACCATAAAAAGACATTCACACAAGAACCTAGCTATTGCCTTTACTGATGGTTCGTCAGACAAATCCCTCAATGGGGTGGAGCAGGCATCTTTTTCACTCTTTCAAGAGGTGAAAAATTCAATCTTAAAATTAACACAAGATTAATTTCCTCTAATTTCAAAAGCGAACTCGTGGCAATCAAGGAAGCTATAACTTTTTACTTAACTAATTCTCAAGCTGTAGATCTAGCTGAGGGACTGGTTGTTTTCTCAGACTCTAAATCAGCCATAGAGACCATCCGAAATGGAGAGACTAACATCACCTCCAATAGAAACAACTTGCTCAATCAGATGCATAGCATATGGGAAATCTTGTGTGCTGCAGTGGCTGGCCAAAATAGTCTTGACCAACCTCTTTCCACCATCACACTTGCAGATGCGAATGCTGTGGCCAGATGCAGACTACTAAACCAGCCCTTAAAGAAACCTTTGATAACCAACTTCGACTTCCCTAGAGACATCACAACCGCACTTGCCCGAATCAGAACAAAGCATTACAAGGAAATGAAGATACTTCCTGAAGGGACAAGGACTTAATCCTTAGTGCAAGAACTGTCCGGAGACCCAACTGACACCAAGACACATTTTTGAATGCCCAAACATTACTGCAGCTATCTTAAAACTCGACTTGCTACCAGATCGAGATATGCTGCAGGAAGCTCTTTACAGCCCTTAGGGACCGAAGCTGGCGGCTGCGGTCTTTCAACTTTTGACAATATTTAGCACATTCAATGGACACGGCATCATCATCATCATCAGTCTAATCAAAGAATAAATGTGGTACTTAAATTTACAAAGCAAAAATTATATATTTTTTTTGTTAAATCAATTTTCCTTCAGTTTTGTTATTTTTTTCCCCGATTTTTAAATGAGCAATGAAATTCCTAGACTTTTCACTAATTTCTTGGTTCTGTCGCCACATTGTGACTCTTTACCAAGAGCAGAGGCACTTTTGGTATGGGTTGGCTGTGTCCAGAGTTGCTGGGATGCGTCAGTAGTTTGTTTCAAGTGGCTTCCACCGCCATGTTTTTTTCGTCCCTCCCCCCCCCCCCCCCCGAAAAAGTTTGAAATGACGGGCCTGATTAGAGCATTTATTTAGGTTTCACTTAGTGATCAGAGTGACTAAGATTTTTGAGTTTAAATTATGTCATTCTTTAGAGTAGATATTCAGTGTTTTTATAAATCCCCCCCCCCCTCTTAACTCTACTATAGCCACAAAAGAGAATTTGCCCTATGTAAAATCAATATTTTTTAACTGTTTTTGAGGAAAGAATCAACTCAAACCATTATAAACAGCTAGTGAATAAATTTGGAAGGGGGCGGGGAATTACAATAGCGTGATGCTTTGAAAGTCGAAGCGCAAAGGAGAACGGGGGTAGCTATAGAATAGGACTTAAAAATAAACAACAACCCACAGAAAATAAAAAATTGTTAGCCAAGGTTGTTTTTACCTGCAGAGGAATTGATCTCCCAGGAAATTTGGTCCTCCAAATTTCTACTTTCATCTTCTAACACTCCATAAGGGGCTCTCAAGGTTTCAGGTAAGTTCATGTTATCCGCTAAAAGGAGTTGATTCTTATGATCTGGCCACGGCAACAAAATACTTGAATATTTGACACATCAAGCAAAAACTTCTGCAGTTAGTGACCTAGGGATAAAAATTTTCCATTATATGTTTCGAAAATACTTTCAGTGAAAAAATCAACTTTGTCCTGTGTTAGAAATAAGAATTAAATCTAGGCATCATGATGACATCTAGGCTAAACTTCTAGATATTGAAATGAACAACCTAGGTGGCACTTTTAATTAATCGAATACAGTTACCCCTAGTCATATCACGTTTTTTGGGGGACAAAGAAAAAGTGCTATATATCCAGGGTTCCCCAAAGCTGGCCCAACTCGAAAAAAACCACTCTGGTGTTTTCGGGCGGGCCTACTTGAAAAAACCCACTATGTTGGTAAATTGGGTTTACAAAATTTGTTGCCCATTGAAAACATTTATTTCAGATACAAACTAAATATTAGGAATTTTTTGATCCATACTAAGCCTAGAAATTGGTATTGATCAATTTAGTTATAATATTTAGTTTGTTATAGTATTTAGTCGTCTTGATCAGTACCTGGTCCAGAAATTGTCATCATCCTTTCCTGACAGTTTATTAGATATTGAAAACAAAACTGCACTTGAATTTCACGAATTATAAAAATTTAAACAAAATTAAGTGTTTTTGTCTTTTCCTCTTTCTCTATACAAATTTATATACATCATTGCTATATACGTAAAGTTTCAGCAGATATGACCTACTTGGACACATTTTACTTTGAGAAAAAAGCATAAAAATGAGCAACAAAAAAATATTTTCTTGAAAACTAGAAGAGACCCCATGCTTCTTCCTTTTTTACGTAATTCTACACACCTGTAAGTTCCATAATAGTTTTTTTTTTCTTTCTAGGGTTGCCGTTCTGCGTTAAATGCGATCAAAAAAACAAATTTTGAAAATTAGAAAAATATCAAAGTCTTTTTCTCTTCAAAGCAATGTAATATTAAACAATTTTCATACCACATATTCTCTTCATAGTATAAATTTTCAGTATTTGTTAAAAAAATTTCAGGGGGGGGTGCTTTTGGGGTGAAATAACGCAGTTTAAAGTCGAGCGAAAATGGATTAAAAACCATACTATGCACCCACTTAACTACAGAAAGCAACACCCCCAACATAAATAACTATGGTGTCCTCATTAAGGCTCGACTGATGGCATTTTCTGGCCGATGGGCAGATGCTGATTGTTCAGAGTTGGTCGATGGCCGATTTTTATTCCTCTTCATTCAGCCGATAGTAAAAGAAATCAAACAATTAGAAAAATAAATGTTTTATAAGAGATTTGATGGGTCATATATTCATTTCATTCTACTTTTATTTCTAAGAATACAGGATAATTGTAATCAAGATAAAGTCATTCAGATTTTGGCTTCAATTTCTATTTTACTACCACTCGATTTAGTGCTTACTAGATTTTCCTGCACATACTTGTGTCACTTAAAATAATAACTTTAAATTTCAATCATTACTTTAATTTAAAAATATAAAAAAACTGAAAAAAAAACCCCTACAATGCATTTTCTAAATTAGAGCATTTTTTTACACAAAAGTTAAAAAAAAAAAACAATTTTAAATACCAACTATGCACTAGTAGTATATTTTATTTATTTATTTTTTTTTTTTTTTATTATTTTCAATGTATTTAATTTTGTAAAAGTATGGTATTTATATTAACAATTATGGGGAGAAAAGTAAAAGGAAACTCATGAATAAATTTAACTGTATGTAAGCAGAGCACTCGAAGTCTTAGCAGTAATTGTTTCAATTTGTTCGATGATTTGACAGCAAAGTCATCACAAGATTTTAAGCGGAGGATCACATAATACACGGCGCCAGCCGGCCCGCGAACTTCCTCTGTTTCAGTTGTATAGTTTCGGTTTTGATTCAAGAATAGTGCAAACACTTGCACTTTTAAGAATAATAAAAATACATGGGGAAAAAGCAGGAAATGAAGTAAATTAGAAAGACTTTTAAGTATCTTAAATATTTTTTCAACGCTAATTTTACGCATTTTAAGAATGCTTACCTCATGATATTACTTTTTTGCAGTCATTGCATGTTATAACCTTTTTAGTTCCCTCAACAGAATATTAGAAACTGTAAATTCGATCTTCATTCAATGTATCCTTTTCTTTTTTTTTCCAGGAAGTTGTAAGTTCGCTAGTGACTGATTCACTGCTGCTATCTAAAGTTTCCATGGTGCTGTTTTAGTAATATTAAGCACCTAAGTCAAAATAATACCATAGAAAGCTAAGAGCTAACACGAGCGGTCTGAACTTCTTTCAGTACTTACGTCTTGGGATGTGACAATCTTTTCGGCAACATTTGGTGGCGCCGTGCTGTTCATTGACGATTAATAAGGTTAAAATACAAAATCTAATACATTTAATACATTAGTAGTAAAATAATGTATTAATAGTATATTTAAAATATTAGTACAGCTTTAATATATTTTCATAAATAGTAAAATGCAAGAAACTTTACTTATAAAACTATTAGTTGTCAATACAATGATAATGAGACTGCCAATTTGGCAAATACACTTGATATGGTCACTTGTTAAAACGTAGAGTGCACCATTGAAGTTTTTAGGGGCATAAATTTTTAGGCAAGGGTTTTTTATCTCTTTTTTTGGGGGGGGGGGATGTCCTGTAGCATTTGCACAGGCCATCGCCTTTGGGGGAAGATGGGGGGATGTGAGCAAGCTTATGCATACACATACTTGTTAGTTTCTCGCTTCAAGGTCAAGAAATATCAGTATAAGTCAATGAGAAAAGTTTTTTTCTTTGCTTTGAGCACAAGGTTGCCCTCGCCCCCAAGAGCAAAGTTGGAGCACAAATCCAAATACCACGGAGACCAAAATAAAAGCTAAAAAAAAACACAAATAAGCCCCTTCCCCCCTACCATCCCAACTGTTAAAAATTAGACGGGCAAGTATAGACCATACCCTCCCGAATGGGCATTCCTACTTAAACGAATATGACTTAAAGGGAAAATCGTAGCAGCTTCAATATTCAATACAAGACTGGATAATTTAGAATTTTTAACACAATATTGAATTCAGAAAAAAAAAATGAAAGCAATGATCTTATCACATAACAAAGAAACCATCGATGGGCCCCTCCTCGAAATTTTACTGCATAGATCCCTTCTTCTCTTAAAATAAATGTGTTTGCCAAATTCATCTGGCTAACATCTTTTTAAAATTAAAAAGAAAAAAAAGTCTTTCATTCGCATCACAAAAACCGAAAAACATCGTTAATTCGGAATTCTGTAGTCCGGAAAATCTATAATTCGGACATTTTTTCACTTTTCAAAAAAAAAAAAATTATTTTCTCTGATTGTCCATAAATGGCGCCACAAGTTAACTCTTAAAATTTTCAGAATTATTCGGGACTGGTTCGGAAAGTAACAGAAACTATGATTGGTTCCACGAACTAATGACCACTAATGACCGTTTTTGAAATTCGCGAGAAATTGGTTTCCCATAAACCTAAAATGAAGCAATTATCTTTGTTTGATATGTTGAAGAAAAGTTGAAAATTCTTGTTTAAAACTTGTGTTTAACAAATGTATTTCAATATGTTTTCTCATATTTATAACTTTTTTTTTTAATGGAGCACCAATGTTTCGTTTTCCTCTTATCATTTTTTTTTTTTTTTTTTTGCCTTAGCATTTTAAAATAGGGAAAGTATTTCTCATTTATTACAAAAATAATTGATTTATTAAGCTTATACCTGAAATTAATCGTTGTTGTTTCCCGGAGATGACAACAGATGGGGCTACAAATCAAAATCCTAATTTATTTCAAAAACGTGTTTAAAATTAGTTTTTTTAACTTAAAATTCACATTATAAGGTGCTATTATCATTATAATTTCAATGAAATACTACTTATTTCACATTTCGCTTCGGTTCAGCGATTTATTATTCATAAGTTCTATAAATCGGTAATTCCCATAATTCGGAATGGCCGTGGTCCAGACGATTCCGAATTAAAGATGTTATACTGTACATAAAAAAAACAAGAAAGAAAAGCGCAAAAATTAATTTCGTCATTCAGAGGTTTTATAGTAATTCTAAAAACTCTCATCAAAGAGATTGCTTGGTAAGTGCCTGCTGTGTTGTGAAAATTTCGGTATTTGCCCGATTCGGAAAATTTAAAAACAGAGAACTGTGTTGGTCCCGTTGCTGACCGATTTCAAGCCACATGGTAACGTACTTTTAATTGTAAAGTTAAAAAAAAAAAAGAGAAGATAGAATTCCCTCTTAAGATAACTTTTTTCTTTAAACATCGGCATTTAGATGTTTTCGAGGCCGATGTTTTTCCCAAGTTATCATCGGCGGCCGATGCTGATGGAAAATTTTTCAACCATCGGCGCTGATGCATCGGCTTGGCGGATGCATTGGTCGAGCCTTAGTCCTCATAACCAGATACTGTACAACCAATAAATGTAAATATCACCTTGAGGTGGTGTTTCTGTAAAAAACTACAGCGCACTAAAATGCGTCTTTCAGTCATTTTGCCAAAAAAGTGCTGCAATATATCAAACTTTGGGAAATTTTTACCGAGCGAACAAAATTTTTTGAGGAGCTAAAAAAAGTTCAGAATGTTCACTTCTCATGATCTACTTTCACATATAAAAAAATTAGGAAAATCAAAAATGGTCACTGCCAAAATCTCCCTTTTTTGTTTAATTTTCAAAATAATGGCTCTTAAATGTATCCCATCAATACAACATTTTTGGCGATTTCAATATTGCCTTTGAAAATAAACGAATATATATTGATATAAAAATATTCGGAGAAGAAAAACAATTGTACCGACTTCGGAACTTCAATCGGCAAGTGCTCTAAAAAATAAAGAATAATTTTATTCTTTGAACAACATTGATACTACATTTAAACATCAGTTTTAAAGTTGGTGCAAAAATACTAAATATAATCATTAGTAACTATAATTCAACTATAAATATAAATTTCAATGAATCCAGGTTCTTTAATCGCATTCGCATACACTACATTGACAACCATATTTATATATAATGGTACAAATATTCAGCTCTTAATTTTCAATGATTTCTCTGAAAAATGTTGGCAAAATATAGTAAACATCATTTTACCTATAGATTTTGCACCAACCCACTCTCACTTTTTATGCATCAACCGCTGATGGACAAAATCCTCCCCCCCCCCTCCCCCCAATTGAGCCTCTGGATCGGCCACTGGCACAGCATTTAAAATGTCTCATACCTCTAACCGAAAAAGTTACATTTGTTGACTTTTCAGCAGAATTCAAGACCTTCGATAACAGGGACACGAGAGCAAATAAATTATGAATCGAGAAAAATGCTTTACTATGATCTTTCAAATGCTAGTAAAGTTTTTTTTTACTGTATACAAAAGAATGGTTTAATGCTAAGCATCACAGGAACTCTGAAACAAATTTAGCAAAAATCTAACGTAAATTATATTTGTATTAGGATAGGTCACTTATCAGGGCTTTCCCCGTCTTTCAGGGGTGATAGTGACTCAACATTAAAAACCCTAAAAGTGAAAGGTGAAATGTAATGAAGCCTGAAATTTTTCTAATGCTCTATGTTTTATTTGCAGGGATGCATTTAATGTAGAGAAGGATAGCGCAGATTGCATCATAGTAATTTTTGGAGGGATGTTTTTGAACAGGTCTTTTTTTTTTATTGAAGGGGCATTCAAATTATTTGTAAATGTTAATGGAATCAACATAAAATAGCAAATAGGAAGATAAATATTTCATACTCATTTTACTTGTTTCAGAAAATCAGGACTTCAAGCCTCAAGAATGTAAAAGGAAACTATTTAAGAATTGAAATTTCTGTTGTGTAAAAACCCGTAACCTAGATAGTGAAAACAAAAAATGTCTACCTTATACAAAAATGAACATGTGTAATGTTCAGCTTGTTTTCTCGCTAAGGAGGAAAGGGCGAAAATGAACAAAAGTCAAATCATGGAAAAGCATTCTGTGAAACCCTGAATACTTATTTGGAAAACCCTGAAATCAGGGGTAGCCCCTGAAAACTACCACCCCTGGTCTTTTTAAGGAGAAAACCACCTCAATATTTATTCCTGAGCTTCAGAAGACCTCTGTCCAGTGGCGTACATAGCGCCCCCGCAACCCCCGCGGCGCGGGGGGCGCAAGACGATTGAGGGCGCTTGATCAATAAAAATAGCACTATGAGTTACACGGGGAAAGTATTTTTTTATATTTTAATAGGGGGCAGGGACGCACTTATAAATCTTGCGGAGGAGCGCATCTTAGTCTATGTACGCTACTGCCTCTGTCCCAAATTTGACTAAGATATGAAACAAACTGAATTTAGACAAAAAACATTTAACACCCATAACCAACATCTCACAAAATTGAAAAGGTTTCTTAATTGAATTAGAATAATAAATGAGTTCACTGTAAAACTAAAATGGCAAACTTCTACAACGAATATTTATTGTTGAAGAATAACAAATAGCTGTTTTTGGTTGGTTACGAGCATTACAGATTTCTGACAGTTTTGCTTACCTGTAATTAAAAACAACAATTTACAAGGAAATTTATTACTGAAAAATGGCAGAGTGGGTGCTTAACGTTTTAACTAAAAATTGTTATCTTCTAAATTGGATCTGGTATTGCCAGACCCTAGGCTGGAAACTTGATAGTTTTTAACTGAAACAATGGGTGAGAAAAGGGGTAATTTTGGACCCAGTTGAAACCCAGTTAAAACTAGTATATTTTACATGCTGACTTAGAAAACTATGCTTTCTAGTGAATAAAATGATAGACAACATGCTGGCATAAAATGTTTCGTATTTTGATGCTCATATACTATTTTTTATGAATTGGCCCGTATATTAGTGAATTTATTCTATCAGTGACCTTATATCCTGCATTATGTTTCGGAGTGTTTCAACAGAATTTCTCTCATTGTGTGACTTGCAAACATAGTCAACTTATAAAATATTTAATGCAAATAAATTAACAGTCAAAATAAAAACGTAATAATAATCGCAAAATAGCAATCATTTTTCTAAAGTGAATTTTGCATGATGCTGTAGCACAACCAAGTGGTACGTGAGCGAAAAAGGGTAGGGAAACGACGACAATGAAACAAAATAAAATGTACTTTACAGGCGTTTTTCGTAATTCACGTAATATATCACCATCTGAACGCACTAAACATTTACGGCAGGTCACCAAAGAATCTTGACTCCGGACGGCACGAATCTCAAGACCGGGGAAGAGAGTAAGCGGGAAAGCGTCCTCCGGCAGAGAGAGAGGAAATGATGTTTATTGCATCCTCTTCCTCTTAAGCCAAAGGCTGAGGAAAAGGTCCCGAAAAAATAAAACAAGAATCAACTACAATGAATGCTTTTGAAGCCTGATGTTCGGATATTTATACCAGCAGCCCCTAGCGGATACCAGGCAAACCAGCTCCTTCCGATGATTGGTTAATGGTTTGATCAAAGGTTACATACGTTACATAGCTCCTTGTCCAACTCTTCGACGATCTACCCGCATTTACTTGAATCCCACATAGGGTAAAACGAAAGGTTGACACCCACTGATGACGTAAAACGCTGAAGCACTGCCATTGGTCGGTTTCAGGTAAGCATTACTTCATACTAGATGGCGCCATCAGATTGTTTACTGTTGTTTCTTTTCTAAAACAGTCAAGAGTATTTAACTTCTTCATATTTGCATTTATTTTTTTATTTACTTGCAATTAAAAAAAAAAAAACACAAAAATCATAGACACTACGAATATTTTCTTTCCAGCAAGTTTGTTTTAATTTGCTCCTCTCTAGTCTCTACTTGTATTAACTTGCTCAAACAGTACTTGACTGCATATTTAATTCTAGATAATTATCCAATTTTTAGTTACATTGTTTTTTTTTCACATTCTTATTTAATACAAGTAAAAGGGTTTGTAAAATTTTATAAGTGCAATAGAGAAATTCCAATGTAATACAAATTAAGTGCAGTTGAGATCCTGAACCTACACATTATTTGATAATCATGTACTGCCATTAATAACTTTGTGGTTATTTGAGAACATAAAGGGACGTAGATGCAAGATTGATAAAATGTTTTGATATAGTGAAGACAAAAATATTATTATTATTATTATTATTGCATTTTAATATTGTTACCTGTTTGTGTATTTTTGAACAGTACTAAATGCCAAAAATTATAATTTGACAGAAGGTTTTGAGAAAAAAGAAAAATATTATGGAATGTATTTTCCAAATACCTAACGAATTATGACATATAATTAAATCTAATCCAATATTCGAAAACTCAAATAGTAAAAAAAAATGCACTTCATGCATATGAATAGCAACTATTGAAAGTGAAGAGGAACAATACAGCACTACATAAGCAAAAAAAAAAAAAAAATCCCCCCCCCCCCCCCACCTTTTAATTTTGTAAAAATAATTACAAAATTTTGATTTAATGAACATGCACACAGCAGGAATAGTAAAGAACAATAAAAATAATAATGACAAAGCTAACGCCTGCACAATTTTATCAGTTATGTTCCAATTATGAAAAAAATGTATTAGTTTTGAATAAGTATAATTTTTGGTGAATTTGCACATTTTAAAGCTCTTTTTTTATGTTTTAAAAATAAATAACGAGGAGTGAAAACTTGTTCTGAGCTCCTCATCATTTAAAAGTTCAAAATATAAAGCTTACACTTACAGAATCTTCGTCAATTATTCACTATAGTTTATTAATTTCGTATTTCTGCTAACTTTGTATTAATTTTAAAGGTCCAAACATTTCTTTTAAACGTGGAACGAAAACGTGTTCCTTCTGAATAAATGTTACTGAAACAAATGGAATTATAAAGAAAAAAAAATGCTTACCTCTGCAGAATCTTTATCTATTATTTCTTTCACTCGGAAAGTTTTATTTTCTTCATCATCAATTAAATCTAAATAGGTATAATTTTCAGGCAATAGTATTCCACTCATTTTTGGACTTTGAAATTGGAGCGCAATAAACTAATTTTAATAGCAAAACGAAAAAAAAAAAAAGAAAAAATACTGGCGCCATCTATTGTATAATCTGAAAACTCTCTTTTTTTCTACTTATGGGGCGTGGCTATCAGATCCCTATGTGGGATTCAAATAAATGCGATCTACCCCATACCAGCTCTTTGGCGATATAATTTGAATTGTTAAACAATCGTTGGACGCTGTAGGATTACCTGATTTGGCGCTGTATCCCTTACTTGAAACATTGAAATACTAATTCACTTCAACGGTGCCATTAAAGCAAGAACAAGCTCTAAAATCGATCACAGTTAAAAATATGTTATCAATAATAATATTCCAAAGTAATTATTCTTTTCGCAAACGAAACTTTAAAAAAGTCTTCAGAATTTGAAAAGAAGTGCAAATATCTCATAATTTATTTGTAATAAAAAAATCGTGTGTAATGGAGGCAAGACACTAGATTGTAGTAGAGTCCTATATGAATACTTGCACATAAAGAAAAAGAACAACAGTGGCAATAGCTGAGAAGTAAAAAAAACGCACGTGCTAATGTTAGCGGCCGTAGACGAGACAAGTTTATCTTAAAACTTAATTTTTTTTCAAAAAAGGAAAAGGATCATTAACTTTATTCTTACTTTTAGAGATAAATTTATACAGTTTTTCAACTATGTGAAAGAGTGATTGCGTTTTAAAACGCGGTGTTCTTGCTTAAAAGAGCTTTGTTTGTATCGCCCTGATCTGTGTTTATCATGGAGCTCATGGATATCACTCATAGCGTCATAGCTCCAAGGTGTTTATGTTACGTTCGCGTATGCAAGTGAAGTTAACTCAGTGATGATCACTTTTTGTGATGTACTTGCTCGCATTATATTTTTGTGACCAAGAAACAGTGATTTCCGTTAATAATCTGTTTGATTACTAGTGTAATATTTGTACATTTTTTCTGAAAGTGTTTTGCTAAATCTACATTTCATGATTGGTGCTAATTTGATTTTGCTAATGAAATCAACTTTAAGAAACTTTCAGGTGTATATTTTCACATATTGATATTATTAAACGTGCAAAGCTTCGAATTAGTAACTTTATTACTTTGTAAATAATTTTTAGCATTCATTCACAACTGTGAATGAAGATTTTGCCACAGAAACAAAAAAGCATATACTTTATATTTCAATTTGACTAAACTAAAACATTGTTTTTTTTACCAGATAAACAAAGATAATTTGTGACTTGTCAAATATTTAATTTTTTCGGCTAAGGGTAAGTTCAAAAAGGTATTTCAACCACTTACATTTAAGAACATTAAAATGTGACATTTTCCTAATATACATATTTAAAACTGTAATATTATATGGTTGAGAAATTAAAAAGAAGAAGAAGAAATAATTTACTGAAATACCATAGTAAACTCTAGGGGGGGGGAGATCATGGCACTGGTATATTATCTAATACAAATCAAAGCTCTGAAAGCAATGTTGTAAATAGTATTTTTTCTCTTAAAATAGTCAAATTATAGGATAGATTCGAATCAAGCAGTAGTGCCCAACCTTTTTCTGCGCTGTGACAGCAGCTCATATTAAAATTTTCTTGCAGGCCGGAGCACATACAAAATTTTAATTTTATTCTATTCTAAATAACGTGGGGAAAATATTTAACTGCTTTGAATTTATGACATTGTCATTTCTCGTGCTTTTTGGTTATAGTAACATTAACTTGCCCCCCTCCCCCCCCTCCCCTGAGGTTGGGCAGTCCTGGAGAATTACATGTTAAACTGACGAGATATTTCGTAAAGAACCGCAAAGTGGTTAAACAAAACAATGGACTATACATCAGTTTCACGAGCTGTATCTGGACCGAGGGTCGTAGGTGGGGCACCACTGTAATAGAGCAATTGGTCGCACCAGTGACTAACCAGATGCATTCTAATAGTGAAATAAAAGTGGGCTTGAATGAAAACAAATTACTCGTACACAATGCAATTGCTCTATAACATTTTATTCAGCGACCTGCCTTGAATATGCTCATGTGACAGGTCTCTTATGATTTTCTCAAAATAGGCGGGAAATGCAAAGCAACATACAACAAGAAAGTAACCAAAGAACAAAATCAAGAAAAGTGCCTCTTCAACCTATTTTCCTCAACCCTTTCTCAAATTAAACCATTCGTGGCTGCCAGAGGTGCGGAGTTCAAAAATGAAAATTACTGCTGCTGTCATCAAATCAACCAACTAGGTTAACGGGTTGCTCTGTTTGAACATACTCATAATGAATTTGAATCCCAGGGGACTTCCACGTCAGAAGCCAAGGTTTGGTTCATGGGTTGAGCGTGATTAACTTCATCTTCCTTCCCTTCAGTCAATTGATAAAATGAGTACCAAGTGCATTTAAAAGCATTCGGCTGACAACTCAACCGGAACAGCTGCATTTCCACCTGAGAGCCTTTGGTTATGAAACTGAGTGAAGCTACAGGCCTTGGGCCAAAGTTAAAAGTACAAAATTATATGTTTTAATGCAGAGTGAAGCTTCTGCTTTTTTATCCTAGCTAACCACAGCATAAGATAAAAATGCGCATTCTCTTACCAGGGCAGATCCTAGCAGGTGTGCAGCTCGTGCACCGCACGAGGGCGGCCAAAGCAAGGGGCGGCTGCAGGCCGCATGTAGTATTTTTTCTAAGGAAAGCTTTTTCGAAAAAAAAATAATCAACCATTCCCGAATAAAAAAAAAAAATAAATAAATAAAAATTGCCAGAAGAAAAAAAAAATGATGAGGGGCCTGTCGTCGAACTTTTCTCACATCAAGTTTTTTTCCTGCACTATCTATGCGCTGATCTTTGAGTCAGACTATGAACTTGCACTTACGGAAGAGCGGAGAAGCAGCCTCTTTTCCCAAGACAACAAATCCAAGAAACTGAAGCTATTAAACCCTTCGGTAATAAATATTCTTCAAGATAAGAGCTAAAACGATGGGTCAAGTCAACACCACGACTCCGCTCCCTGGGGCGGCCGATCAGCCAGCCACATAGAAAAGAAGAGTCTGGGAGGGGAGGTGGAAGGGAGAAATTAAAAGCACAGCTGCATTCAAAAATGTGCAGCCAAGTTATTAAAAAATCACATGATACATCACAAATTTATTTAGCTATTTTTTTAAACAAATTGATGCATCATGTTTCTCTCACTGAATAGTGGTATTATTTAAAAGTGATATGGATGTATATTTTAGAGCAATTTTCAGCAGCAGTTTCGAAGTCAGTTTCTTTTTTTCTCTCAAAAATATTTGATTTAATCTTTGTTTTCTTTGTTTGGGTTGAAAGGGGATTGACTGCAACTTTTTCTAACTGGTGTACGTAAAAGCGATGCAGTAAAAATGTTTTGAAAAAAAGTACAAGGCTTACCTAAATTAGCCACACAGAGACGATCAAATTATACTGAAACAATAAAAATCAGCTTCGATGATTAAATTGTAGATAGATTTTAGCGACATGGGCCTGTCCAGATGGAAGCTAGGGAGAGCGCAGTTGCCCCACCACGCAACCATCCTCCAAAGCAGGGTTGGCCAACCCGCGGCACGCGTGCCACAATGTGGCACGGCAAAGCAGTAGGAGTGGCACGCGAAGACTTTTTGAAAAAATTCCAAAATTGAGGAAAAAATGTCTAATCTCAAAAATATTGATAAAAACTATAACCCTTAAACTGATAAATATCATGATATTTTGACGATTAAGTGTCAGGAGGCTGGCTTACAAATTGTCTGAACTACAATATATCAAAGTACTTAACGTTAGCTTCGGACATTCAACAAATATTGAGACGCTACAGACAATGCTTTGAAAAGCATGTTTGCGCTTGACCACGAATGAAACTTTCGATGCTGCAGAATGGATTCTTGATCTGAAATAGTTCCAGCTACGGGTGATGAAATTTTATAAAAAAGTTAACTCTGCAACTAAAATTCAGAAACCAGATTGGACAAAATTCGGTATAGCTGCACAAATGAAGATCTTTAAATTGTTTTTCTTACATTACCTTGAAAATAATTTAAAAAAAAAAAACTTCAAAAGTATCATCGAATTATTTATCAGAAACTCCTTGCCAAAGATTGAGACCTTTTCTCTGTTGGGGTTCTTGTAGAGTTCACCCAATTAACAAACTACGAATTAGAGCTCTGAATGTTTTGTGAACTTTTCCAGGAGAAGGAGGAGAGCATGGCAAGTTACTCCTTCATTGAAATGTGCAATAGCTGTCCAAAGAAAAAATAGTCATAAGATTTTACAATTTTAGGGAGTGTGTTTTTTAAAATGTCTGGAAGGAAAGTAGGAAAGTAATGAGGACTTGATACTTAGGAATGAAGAATAGCAAATGAATTTAGCTATGTCATCTCTTTTTATCCGGCGTTTAAGTAATTTAAATTTAAGATTGTACAAAAAAAAAGTTTCCTAAACCAGGATAGGTCATCTACATTCTTTTATGATAAAAATTCAGTTTCTTTCTCTCTACTTGGGAGAAAAAAGAATAAAACATTAAATTTAATACTGAAAGTATCAACCCAAATTTAATAATTTTACAATGATAAATGAAGAAAATTTAACACCCATTTTAAGTATACATTCAGTGTTAGGTTTGATGATTTTCAGGATCATAAGAAAAAATGCTGATCTTTTCAAATCCTTTGTCTATTTCTCTGCAAGACACTACTTGTTACCCTTCTGAAATCCAAATCAGAATTACTGACCTTTTGCATTGGTAATCAAATATAAGAGTTTACTTCAACAGAAATTCATCCACATTGTAAAGAAATTTGGAAGTTTGTACCAACAAAATTTTTTTCTTATTTATACACTTTAGCCGTTTGATGCTGTTGTAGATTTGGTTCAAAATACGCTTCTAAACAAATATTTCTTGTTACGAATGCCTGTTGAATATTAATTGATAGCACTTAAAAGACTTAAACTTCTTAGGATTCTCAAGAACTAATCCTAAAATTAAAGACTTGGTAAAAAAGATATAGACTCATAAACCACCATAAGTACAGACTGTTTAATTTTTAGAATAGAATGTTTGATGTTATTTGTTTCTTTTTTAAGCATAAGCCAACTGACAGAACTTATAAAAGTGTTTATTAACGATAACTCTTAAGTTCGGACTTGTTTTATCTTTATTATTATTTAGATTTCAATCACTCAGATTTACGAGAAGAAATGTTTCATTTGAGTAAGAATTACATAGTCAGCCAAACTAAAATCTATTTTTAACTTTTTAAAATTTTTTAGTTTTTTGGAAAAATACAACGTGGCACGCTGAGCTTTTTCTCTCCAGATAGTGGCACTCTCCCTAATAAGGTTGGCCACCCGTGCTCCAAAGTATAAAATATTTTAAACAAAAAAAAAAAGAAAAAATATATTAAAATGTGATTTATTGACGTTTGCTTCAATATTTTGTGCCAGATTTAGTTGGCTTACCTTCGCAATACCACTATGAAGGTAACGCAATGTATTACAACACCAAAAAAAAAAAAAGTGCTTCTCTTTTCCAAAAACTCCCCATATACACCCTGAAAAAACTTAGCTTTAGCTTGTGTCTTTTTACGCTCATCATCTGAGAATTCTCGGGGAGAGGAGAAGACTGTTTTTTATTTTTCTATTTTTGATCATACAATCTCTTCTGTAAATGAAAGATTTATCTTACTATCTGAGTGCTACTCAATATTCTGCTTCCTGTATGAGTTTAACGACATATCTAGGAATGATCTCAGGAATGCCTGTGCAAGGACCTAAATATTGAGTTGCAAATATAGGAAGATGGAATTATTATAAAAGACATCGATGGCTTAGAACTCTTCAATTTGAGAAGTTAATTCAAAGACTTTTTAAAGATAAAAAGCAGCCAACTGAATTATTGGAAACAATAGTTAAAAATAATCTTATTGCCTGTTTTCCAAACTTTGCTTTGGCAATACGAATTTTTTTAACCTTACCTGTTTCTGTGGCTTCAGGGGAAAAAAGTTTCAGTAAATTAAAGATTATAAAAAATTACTTAAGAAATAGTATGACGCAGGAAAGGCTCTCAGATTAGGTCATTATCTCCATTGAATCCGAAATATCGTAAAAAATTGATTTTTCTGAAATAATAGACAAATTTGCATCTCAGAAAGCCAGAAAAGTAATTTTGTAGATCGTTTTTCTAATTGTAAAATATCTATTTTTATTTCAATTAATATTGTTTCTTTATTATTTTGCATGCGTATTTTGTCGCTATAATAACCTATCAAGTGCCCAACGAATAAAGTTTTGCACTTCAAATTTTATTTGAATTTTTTACTTTTTTACTCTCATACAAGCAAATGAATAATAATGTTCAAGTTTTCTTCATAAAATGAAAAAAATGTCTTGAGAGGCAGCGGGCCTGTCATTTAAATTTTTTCTGGGACGGGGGGGGGGGGGGCACTGGTGCAAAATACTCAATGCAAGTTTTCAAAGGTCTGGCCAGAGGAAATTCGGGTCCGTTAACGGACCCTTCACAAAAATACGATCGAGCAAAACGGACCCTTCACAAAAATACGATCGCGCAAAACGGACCCTTCACAAAAATACAATCAAGCAAAATTACCTTTCACAAAATGCTGATCAAACAAGGCGAACATTTCACACATTATTCATTCAAGAAGTAAATCTGAAATCAAAATAACGCATAGCATATTTCTGTGTAAAAGCCCATAACTTTTGGGCCTTTTCTGAAGTTAAAGAAGTAAATCGCTTATCCGACAATTTTGCAAAAAAAAAAAAAGTCGGCAGGCACTTCCTGCCTGCAATACTTTGAGCAAGCGATAAATCTTCAATGTAAAATGCAGCACTTTTTGTTCCTTTTTTTTAAAGAAATAAAAACGTAAAAAAGGTAGTTGTTTTGTTTTACTAACTAGTTCTGCTTGTTTGCTTCATCATATGCAAATCAAAATGGCTTGCTGCGATGTTGTTGTTATAGATTTCTCTTGAAATGCAGAGTAAGGATTTTTCTCCCTGCTCTTGACTTAAACGAAAAGGAAATAATAATTATAGCAATTATCTGCGAAATGAACTTAGAACTGTAAACAGATAGCTAGGATTAGAGAAAAAATATGGGATTGCTTCTGGTAGAGTGATTAGCTATTTTAAATTATCGCAATCTGATGTCTTTGGTGTGATGTTTTGACCTTATTTTGGCAGAAAATTATCTGGATTTTTTTTTTTTTTGCTTACAAGGGTGGTGTTTTGGTTATATTCAGGAAACAATATTTTTTCGTCTGTTAATATTGGAAGTCCGGTATTGTCTACTTTGCTACGACTCTCTATCGAATTTTTTCCTCCGAATTTTCGGCGAATATGTCTGGGATAATTTAATGACATTCATCATATAAACCTGATAAAATGTAATTCTAAAATTATTTGACTTTAATAAATTATTAATTTACCGTTTTATACTTCTTTCATTTTGAAAAATGTGATCTCTACATCCGATATGAAAATCGAATTTTACTTATTTTTCAAGCTAATTGCTCTTTATTAGGAGGCAAATAAATAAAAATTCGCTTTATATTTTTTGTTCAGATCACTATTTAAAATTTTTTTAAGCAAAATTAACTGATGTTTTATGAGTTTAAATGTTAAATGCTGAATTCATGGTTTCATTTTATTTTTGCATTAATTGTGTAAACAGACTTTCATAATATGTTTATCATAGACCTTTAAAATGCAATTGTAAAAAAAAAAAAAAATACCGAAATAAATTCGTTTAGATTCCATTCTTATGCTTTTGATGCCATCACTTTGAAAACTGCAATCTCTTTTCATCCGCTACAGGAATCGGATTTTTCGCATTTTTGATGTTTAATACGCTTTCTTAAGAGGAAAATAAATAAAATATATTTTTATTTTTTATTAAATTCAAAAAAAAAAATTTTTTTTTGCAATTTTTTTTTTGCAATTTTTTTTTTCAAATGTTGATTTTTCGCAAAATTATTTGATTTTTCACAAAATTATTTAGTTTTTCACAAAAAACGGACCCTGTGAAAAATCCTGGACAGACCCCTGGTTTTACAGGAAAATACCCCCCTTCAATGGCGAGCTTCAGGGGCGGCACATTGGATCTTTGCACACGGGCGGCCGACACCCTAGGATCGGCCCTGTCTCTTACGTCATAGATGCAGTATTGGCTACATGCACAATGAGAAACTGGTTCAATGTAGAAATGAAACCACCCAGTAAAAACGAGCAGATGTTTAAAAGAAAAAAAAAAATCCCAGGCAAAATTTAAGTATGGAAAACGCTCCCTGTAAATTTTTAAACCAAATTTGAAGAATTTAACAAACATCGAAGAGTTCTGTGTCAGATGGCAAACAACTTTCTAACCCGTTTATTCCTAGAATCGGCAAATCTTCTATGTTCGTTGGTGATCAGTAGTTGCCGCAGCAGTCATATGTATCAAGTTATACTACCTCTGTCTTGTATGCATATCTAACATCTTCACAGTGTACTTAGAAATTTATAAAAATGTATGTTTCTGATTACTTTTTACTATATTATTTCCACTGCTACAAGCAAAACTGGCATTTTATCACTTTCCATGTAATGCCTATTCTCATAGAACTCTGATATATATTACGTATTTACTCCCAAATTTTTGATAATTACTTGTTTCACCAAATCCTACCAAACTCGAATTTCAAATGCATTCATTAATTACAAGAAGCCCATTACAGATACAACTTTCTTTTCTTCTGTGAGTTCACACTATTATGAGCATTTTTAAGAAAATTTAAGGTACATGTTGATATATTAAAGTTCAAATTTGAAATAAAGTTTACAAATCAGTATATGCAAGAAGTAAAAATTTCCTTTCGTGCTGAAATATGAAACATTAAAATAAAAAACAGAAAATTTATAAAAGTTGCGTTAATGGGTCTTGACATCTACAGGAGACCTCTTTTCAATCCAAAAAGAAAAGAAAGAACTTTCCTCTTAGATGAAAAAACATTAATGAAATTTTTTCATTAGGTAAATTGGGCTTAATTAAAACAATTTAAAGAAATAAATTATTACATCCTTACATTTACTGATGAATGTTCACATAAAACATTCAGTAGGAAAGAAAAAACTGCAGTAGAACACTGTTCAAAACATATCCTTCAAACCCCAAATTGAGTTCACATCTGTGTTATAAAGATAACATAACGACAGTAAATTTAAACTTGTTCTGAATGTAACTTTAATCACATCAATTTATGTGCGAAAACATTAATTTTTCAAAGAATGAGAGGCAATAACCCTTTGATCCAATTTTTAAAAAGTACAAGAAGAGACCGGGGAAACTATTTGGCTGCAACGAGATTTCTTTACACCGATATTACAAACGTTGACATTATTCCTCTATAGCTTGAGTCAATAGTTACCGAGTTAGTCTTTGTAAAAACATTATTTTTGCTTTCACGGGACTCCATTAAAAAAGAATTTGACTAATAAATGTTGAATGAAATGTCATTACAAGTTTTGTAGAAATATCACATCATGCATTACTGAAGGAAAATAACTTTAATAAACGTCCACAAAAAATAAAACTGGATGCTGCTTTATGTCATTACGGTAAATATTATCGGTCATTTAATGTTATTAGAATTGATAAGTTACGTTCAATTGAGGATAAGTGTATTCAAAAACCATGCTTTTTTGTAATCAAAACTTTGTTTATTGTTATCAGTTTAAGAAAATTATTTTCCTTGAATTAGCGACAGAATACAAAAAAGAAAAACACTCTCTCTCTCTCTTTTGTTTTTGCTTTAAAAATATTTTCTGAAATCTAGTGAGAAAAAAAATATTCATCCCCCTTGTAATTAGGGGGTTATCTGAGTCGTGAAGGTATTTTATAGACAGGAAATGCATGGAAAAGTCCTTGAAAATATTTAAGACTCTCAAAATCTTAGTATGAATTCCATAGCCAACAAAACGAGATATTTCAAAGCCATAAATTTGTTAATGATGTCATGGGACTGTCTCAGAAAGAACAATTAAAAACTGCTTTACTCATAAAGGATTTGCAACACCAGGCAATAAAAATGATGTAGTTGGGGGGGGGGGTTATGCACTGGGTTATTTGGATGACAATAAACCTGAAAGTGTCGCCAAGAAGAAATATCAGATTACTGCTCGATTAACACCTTGACTGCCAAGCCAAAATTGTAAATGTTCACCACGGGGCCAAACTTTTTTTTGTGTAATTTGTATTTTTTTCAACATAAAACTATGTATAAAAACAATATTTTTCAATCTGACTCATTTTGTAACACATGGGGAGATTTTCATCCTGGCTACCAAAAATGATAGCCAAAGCACACCACGAAAGTTAGTGTAAATTCTTCCATGCGTGGCCATGGCTATCTTATTTGATAGCCAGAAATTCGTCATTTATCAATAAACTTTTTTATTTTTATTTATGTTTTTTATTATTTTATTTATATTATTTTGTTTAGGTTAGAATTATTTGAATTTTTATTACAATGAGCAAGATAAAGTTAACTTCTGAAGAAATTGAAGCTGCGGCTATGAGATGCTATGATTCATGGGATGATGAAGACTTTGATTTATTTGATTCTGACGCGGATATCTTATATATATTTGTCACATATACTCTCTCTATTTATACCCTTTTTTGTTGCATGTTCCAAATATTTAATTTTTCATAAAACTTAGCTCATAAAATCGTCACATATACCAATTTGCGCAAACCACGTATACCTAACACATCGTTGGGAGCCCAACAATCAAACTCCAATATGATTTTCATATAACTGATAACATCTTTGATAGCCATGGCCTGAAGTGTTGAAACACCCTGGCTATCATATCGGATAGCCAGTGTCTCAACGGAAATATCACTGGATATCACATATGATAGCCATGGCAGTCACAGTGTTAAGAGTAGAGATGCAAAGCGTGGAAAAAACCCAGTTTATTCCCGAAAAAAAACCGGTTTTTTTGGGAAGGGAATTTTGAAAATTCCCAAGAGTTTTGGGAATTTTCGGGAATTTTCAAAGTTTTTAGAAATTCAGTTTTAAAATTTTTCAAATTAATTACATTTTGTTAATTAACAACTGGAAGCTTGGACTTTTGTACAATAGACTGAATTGTCTGAGTAGTTTTATCAAAATAAAAACCTATTTCAGCATCTTTTTTTTTTTCTCTCTTCAAGCTCCCAAGAAAGCAACACTTTGTTATAATACTAATGTTTTAAAAGTTTTATATATATCAATTGAATTATTTATTTCAGAAACCAATCAAAAGACAAATTTTTTAATTTCATAAAAAAATGTCTGACATCTCATTAAATTAATCAATCACGACTACAACACTTTACTGAAAGCAATATCTAAATATGAACATTTAAGTTTCGGATGTTGAACCTTTGTAGAAAATTTGTAAAATAAGAGTTGTTAAATGAGTTTTAGAGCTTATCTCTTGACTGATTTTTGAAATAAACTGTTCTATTAATAATTCAGTTTTATTTCTTACTCATATAGCAGGCATAACAACTATGAAAGAGTGCAATGTTTGTTTACATTCAAAATTCCCAATCATGGGCGCCCATATACGAAAATTTAAGGGGGGGCTCAGATATTTTCCACATAGTTTACAGTTAAAATTTTATGTGTGTGTGCGTGTGTGTTTCTTTGATTTTAAGAATATGAAAGCGCTAGACTCGTTAAGATATTAATTTTTATAATTTACTGTGACGTAAGTGTTATTGAGATTACTAAACACATTTTGACCGCTTACAGATAATGCATGTATTGCGCCGCGAGGCCGTATCCAGAAAAATTTTTTAGGGAGGGAACATTTCGCACATTGGCCAAGTACTCATTTTTATGTGTTAGGAGTCTTTTTCTTACCTCTCTCCCCTGCTGTTTCTTGTGTGTTTTTATTTATTATTATTTTTTGTTGTTAATTGTTTGGACTGACCTTTATTGGTTTAAGGGTATCAAAAGAGAGATGCAATTAACTCTTAAGTGGGGTAGAATATTCGTAATTTTGGGGTGGTCCGGGGGTTTCTCCCCCGGGGAAATTTTTGAAAAAAAGGATTCAAATTCTGCATTTTTAGGCCCTGTATGGGGCAATTGAGACTTTAAAAATGTTTTGGAAATCAGGCAAATAAAAAATTTATAAGTGTTCTGCATTCTTTTGCAAATTAAGATCAATCAAAACATTTTTTTTTTTTTTTGTAATTTAACAAACGATTTACATCAATCGACAGAGAGGAAGAACGAGGGAGGAGTAAAAATAAACACATCATCATTTGCTTACATCGATTTTCAGTATAGTTACATAATGGTTTTTGAGCTGTTCCCCAACTTACCGACAGAAACAGCACTTAATAGCATAAAATAACACGCATAAAATCCTTTAAAAGAAATAGTGCAGAGATTTAAAAAATGATTAACGGAATTGTAATATTCCGGCCACTCAGTTAATTCATAGTGCATTTAATTGATAAGAAGTATAATTGAAGTACTTTTTAAGGAGTTTCAAAAATGTATACAATGATTTTTGACTCTAGAACAGCCCGAAATGTTTTGTAATGTGAAACAGACAAAAACAGATTTCCTTTTTTCCAAATTCTAAATGTCAAAAAATGCGGAGTAGTCTTGCCATCCTCGGATCAGCCCACTCTTTATCTTAACCGCTAGTCCGCAGACATGGGGGAGTTTCTCATTCAAATGTGGCGTCGCTTGACACACGGGTCTGCCTTCGTTTTTCTATAGAAGAATGTAGGAAGAGACACAATGTTATAACTCTGAAAGCGATTTCAGTGCAGATTAGAGTTATTAAAATTTGGCAATTTTTATAACTTAGCCATTAATGGGTGAAAAAAAACTGTTTTCCGAACAAATATTACTAAAAGCAAAAAAAAGTACTAATTTAAAAAGCAAAAAAAAGTACTTAAAGGGGGCAAGGGGGCTCAAGCCCCCCCTTGCCCCCCCTTATGGGCGCCCATGTTCCCAATGTTCCCCAAAATTCCGGGTTCATTCCCCAAAATTTCCGGGTTTTTTCCCCACTCTCGAAAATGGTGAGTTTTTTGCATCTCTAGTTAAGAGAGAATGGCGGGAGAAAACACCAAACATTTTTATAAGCTGTATAATCATTCACATTTTATGAATGAATGGCTGTGTAAAGAGAGCAGACAAATAACTATCAATTATTTCTTCTCCGCAAGTCAATAATTCACTAATTTAGCTATGATATTAATTTAATGCATTTCTCTTATTACTATAGTATTTTTTTTTAAATATTTCATTACAAGAACACATGAATTACAATTATCAGCAGAAATCACCATTTAACTTTTTTTTCTAATTAATCATTTCTTGTTATCAAATCCCTTGCATTCCAAATGTGATCATATTAAGCAACGTCTACTATATATTATTACACAAAGGAACAAAATCTCATTATACCAATATTATTGAGTGTTGACATTGTTTGTATTTGTTTACAGTGGATCATACTTTTGTTCCGTTGACAGATTTGTCATTCACTTTGCTTGGTGGTACTGGCGATTTTGATTTTTCGCTTGCGCCTGGTCTACGAATAAATACTGTAAATGCATTGTCATGCACTTAGGCTCAGTCCAGAGTTTGCAAAGTAGCGGTATATTTAAGGACATCTGATACTTTTTAACAGTGAATGTACACACACTTATTTATTTAACGGCTTTAAATTAGGTGAAAAGATGAAAAATTGTTTCCAAATTTAATTTGACAAATAATGTAGGATGTGTTTGCCATGCAGAATATTCTGCTTTTATAACCATTAATCTTATTGTTTACTTTTGATAAGTTAATTCTACTGTATTCCTTGTAGTTCTGAACCAAGTAGGACTTCAGCCTAGTACAGAGTATCAATTGTGTTTAAAAATACCCATTGACACACACATGCATAATTTTCCACTCATTGGAATATTAATATGGATTTTGACCATAATCATTTTCAAGAATTAACTTACACTTAAAACTTGATTAAGGCTTCCTGAAGGATTTTAGGACAAAAATTTTGCAACAGTATATGTAGATTTTAAATCTATGAATGAAAGAAACTGAAACCCATTAAAAGAACTTACACAATTTGCTGTGGTGAGTGACAAAAATTGCTTTGCTTGTCAAAAAGGGACACGACATGCAACTTTTACTTTTTAAATCTCCAATATTAGTCAGAAATTGATTTTTTGGGGGAGATTTGTCCAGTAATATTACTTTTTTTTCTCAAAAAACAAAGAAGTATCATTTAATTTTTCAGTACTACACTGACAGAATCGAAAAACTGCACATCTAACTGCTTCCAAGATTCTAAAAAACGACTATTTCTAGAAAGCAGTGATTAGTAACACGCTTCAGAGGAACAGAAACATTTCGTTAAAATTTTATTATTAGCTTTTTAATTTGTTATGCACAAAATGTTTCCAAAAAAATGTAATTAATGCTCAAGTTCGGTGCTCACCCTTTGAAAAGATTTTTTTTAAAAATATTTTCACTCTTTGTTTTTGCTTTAACGCGACTGTAAGTTGCAAAGCAGAATTTTAATTTTGTTTATTCAAAAAACTAGCTTTTTAAAATCCAAAGTTTTCGAGAAAAACATGATGAAACGCAAATGAAAACGCCTCTGTTCTAAAAGCTTAAAGAGCAGACAGCAGAGTCGAAACTAGAACAGCACGACAGTAAACATCGCACGAATCTTACTCTGATCACGTGGTAAAATGACAACAGTTTGCTGTGACGTCACGTGAAAGTATCCCCAGCCGAGTCCGAATAGGACAACCGGTTACAAGCAGAAACGGGGTTGCCGTGAAGCTCTAAGTTTGGCTTCATACTCGCCCAAGGGTTTCATTTCTAAAAAATTGTCACAAACGGTGTGGTGTGACCGTGAGCGCGAACAAGAGCAGGAGAGGTCATAAGCTCTTGACCAAATATCCTAAAAAACAAACAAACCCCGTGACGTCATAGGATATGACGTCTTTACGTCCCTAGAATTTCCGGTTTAGCGCAATCTCCATTGCTTTAGATCGGTGTTAGTGTTAAGGAAATTTTGTTTTGTTATAATACAAATTTAGAATTATGTCTTCGTCTTATTTTAGTTCACTAAACGATGAAGATAAGGTAAGATATCTGCAGAAATTATCTTTTAATGGATGCGACCTTCCGGATCCCCTAGATGGAGAAATTAGAAAACGTGTTTTCATTTGTCAGTCGTTACCGGCGATCTCAATGATAGATATATATGAATATCTAGTAAATAAAAATAACGTTTATTCAAAGGCAGCATTTAAAAATCACACAGATTTACCGTGCTACAGGTACGTTGTAGTTTTCTTGCTCATTTGTGCTTTAATGCGTTATCTTTTCTTTTATTTTTTGAGGTGAAAAATGTGCGCTATGATTTATTTCATAGGTACGTCGTGGCTGACAAGATCAAAAATCTAGGTATTTATCGTTCTGAAAAATTGGGCATTTCAGTACTTGTCGGTGATGTTCAGGGCAGCCAGTCCTTGAACAAAGTCCACTGTGGTTGGATTGTGGTAAAAAACGATGGGGAAATCATGAACGGTCATTGTACCTGTAAGGCTGGGTAAGTACATTTCAGTTTCCTTTTAAATTGAAAATTAAGTTGCAAGACAGATCTTGTTGATCTGTTTTCTTCAAATTTGTTTAATTTCCAATACAATGCGTATCCAATATCCATTATATTTCATAATTATTAGGACAAAATTATAAATAGTATTGAAATATGTTGTTATTTTGTCTACTAGCTACTCCTTAGATTTTTACTTGGCAATCATACAATTTTGTGTTATGCTAATAACAATTGTAGTAGGAGAATAATCACTAAGCTGTCGTTAATGAAGTTTGTGTGTGGAACCATGAAGCACGATTGTCTGTGCTTGTTAGTGAACATTAAATTTTGAGCATTAATTTGACAGAGCAATAAGGTTTCATCAGAGCCATGTTCAGATTACAGCGTAGTGAAGCAAAACTGTACAATATCTGTGCACATCTCAAAACTATTTGCAAATTTTTAGAATGATAATTCCTTTTGCATGCAATTTTGTTTCCATAAACATAAGTGGTAAACTTAGTTTCACAAATTTGTCTGCGAAGTTTGAAGATGACCAATGTTTTGTATTGATATTATTGAAAACTTATCGAACCATTCACATACCTGAACAACAGTGAATGTATCAGCTCACGGTGTGTGCGTGTGCATCTAAAAGGCCCATCATTTCTTCAAGATTTTACAATGGGGTCAAAGGATCCAAACACAATGCAATTTCATCGGGAAACTACGAAAACCACACCAACTAAAATGTAAATATATTGATTTCTCAAAATAGGGGGGGGGGTTAACCCCCTTAATGACGGGCCTGGCATCTACATTATCTAGCTATACGTAAAAGTTATGGTTCCATCAAATCTGAATTTAAATTCTTCAATTCATCATAGTAAGGTCAACTTTTTTTTTAATGTAATAAGTGCAGGAGGTTTTTTTTTTAAATATTGTTATATTGAAGAGTATTACCGTAAATCAGGGTTACTTGGACCCTAGGGGGTTACTTGAGCCCACTACAATAAAATGATAAAATCTAGGTTTGGTACCTACTAGTTGAAGACTTGCACGTAGTTCCTCGTTTCTCCACTAGGTAGAAGCCCTCTGCAATCTCTAACGCTAGTACCAAACCCAGATTTTATCATTTTACTGTGGGCTCAAGTAGCCCTCTTGTGGGTCCAAGAAACCCTGATTTACGGTATCTATAAACTGGTAATACTATTATGTTTCAATTTAATGCAGGGTTCGCTGATACATATCAAGCAATATTTTTGATCATATATAACACGATCTATCCAATAATTTTTTGAAAATATCATATTTTTAATATTTATTTCTGAAACCACAATATTTTCATTGTAAAATTATACTAATAATGTTAAGAATGATAATATATTATAAATAACCACAAAGTGAAAGAGTATTTATATGACATGTTAATGGATCATTAATATAATATAATATAGAAGAATAATATTCCTTCTTTATTATACGTAAAATTATTTGCCAAGAAACGATTTTAATGCAGATTAAAACTGCACAGTTAAATATTAAACAATTATTTAAGGTCTATGTATTATAATGATCATGTAAGAAAATAAACAACAATGATTTTTTAGTGTATTTGTTGTTTAGAGACTTTAGTTTGCATTGATTGAAAATATGATATTTTCGAACCCTGATTTAATGTTCCATGTGCACTAAATCACCTTTTTCCTTTCGCATACAATTTTTTAAATTTGATTAGCATTAACTTACCATTGACTAAAAAAAATTAGTGTGAGAAAAAGGTAATGGGTTCTGATGGGACCTTTAGCTTTGTTTGGGTGTTTATCCAACATGAGGGCCAGCTCATTATGCTTGTCTGTACCAAGCCCAACTATTGTTTTCCTTGTAGTCCAACCACTGTTGCATAAAAGTTCTCTATTTAAAAGTTACTTAAAATTCTTAAAACATGTTTTACAGGCTTGGAGAAACTTGTGCTCATGTTTCAGCTATTCTCTTTTTGATCGAAGATTTGGCGACAAACGGAGAAAAACCAAGTTGCACATCACTGCCTTGTTCGTGGAACAAAATTTCCAAAGATGTGAGTATTTTGTACTCCTTGTTTAAGAATATTTGTATGAGAATAAATTCAAATATCAGTTAGGTCTAATTACTAGATTTTAATTTCATGGTGATCCAAGGTTATTTTCTCTTACTCTCCAAATGCTTTACCAAAACCACCAAATCCATTTATCTTCATAATTGTACGTATTTTAAAAATGGTCCCCTCTAACCTCAGCTGCAATATATCTTGGGAATTACCCTCTAAATTATTGGAAAATCATCTTCATTCATAGATTTCACTGCGTTCTGCATAATATCCCACAGAATAGCAGAAATTGGTGGATTTGCTAGCGGCTCATTGTCAGCACTTCTGGCCCTAAAACTCTCCATGCAAGGGCGGATCTAGCTTGTGGTTAAGGAGGGGGTCATTTTCGGAAAGAAAGGGGATGGGGGGGCTCTATTGCTCAAAGGGCAATTTTAGAGCAAAAATGGAGGTGTTTGGCAATTTTTTCGTAATATTAGACCCAAAAAATGCAATTTTATACTATATTTGGTCGCTTAAGGGGGAGGGGGTTCATGACTCCCCCCCCCTGTTACAATCAGGTGTCGAAGTTTAAAGGCAGTTATTTCCATGAGAGGTGTTCTGTCTGCCAAAGAAATAGAACATTAGTGAGATTCCGCTACTTTATTGGTTCTCTATCTTGAAAACAAGAGATAATTTCAATTTGTTATGGTGATTTTTGTGTTTAGCGAGGCAAAATACTTCAGAAATAACTACTTTTGAGCGGAATACAATTTTGGTGTTGAGCAGTGTAATGGTTGAGTAATGTTTGGTAAGTACAATAACCACTCCCTTATTTTATCTTAGCGTAATCCGATTGGTAGTTTTTGAGTTTATTAAGGGCATACATAGGTACATTCCTTTATTATATATAAAGATTATACCGATTTTTACAGATTGAACCTTCTCCAACTGTCAACATACATAAGCCTGATAGGAAAAGAAAACTTAATGTTAAAGAAAAAGTTCCAGCTCCTGTGTATAGTGAGGCAAGTTTTAGAAATCTTCTGGATAATTTGAAAGTAAGTATACAAATGTACGTTTTAGCAATTTTGAAACTTTACAACTGATTTTAATGTATTTTGACAATTTTCTTCGTAAGTATTATTAGTTTTTTTTTTTCCTATCTGATTTTGTTCTGCTATTTACGAAATTTCTGGACCATATTTGTCAACTTTCTGTATTTTTCTTAATGTTTGGGTTCACAGTTAGATAAAAATATAAAGTATCTGAGCACACTATTTAAAACTAACTGCAGGTATGAAAATAGTATACAGTGGGTATATAATTTTTTTTTCTAAGATGTAATGCCTTTTCTTTCAGTCACGTATCCATGTAAGCAAGAAGTGAATTCTTTTCATTAATTTCTCTGCAAATTTTGAAGATAACTGATATTTCATATTGATATTAATTAATGATTATCGGATGATGCATGTTTCTGCGCAACAGTGAATGTAGCTACTTGTATGTAAGGGGTAGTGTAATAGGACTACATGAAGATTTGCTCATTCTAAAATATAATGCAAAGTCTAGCAAGAATTTTTTTTCAAATTATTTATTTTATGCTGTTGAATTAATTAGTATTAATGAACACAATCTTATTTTCTCCCCAGAAAGCATTGCCTACTGCTGCTATATTTCAAATTTTAACAGATGACAAAGAAACTGAGTCAGAAGATGAAACTAAGAACTTAGTTCAAGAGAAAACACTTACATTCGCTGAGAATGTAAGAAATAAGTTACAACATTTGCCTACCCATTCAGCAGATTTTGAATGGGAAAAATCTTTTTATTACTTATGCCGAATGAGTGATGAAGATGTTGAAGCTGTTAAACAAGCTACTGAGCAGCATGGTGAGGGCTGGATGGCTGAACGAAGAGGCAGATTAACAGCCAGCAACTTTGGTCGCATCATGCGCAGCAAGACTTCAGATTCCATCCTTATGGAGGTCATGGGATATTTAAATAAAGACCTGTCAAATGTAGCTTCATTGAAATGGGGAAAGACTATGGAGCCTGTTGTTCTAGAGCTCTTTCAAAATGTCTTGAGCCCATCACATGTAAATTTATCCATAAGACCTGTTGGATTATGGGTGTGTAAAAATGCCATATTTTTAGCTGCAACACCTGATGGCATAATCAGTTGTGATTGTCACCCTGACGCTTTGTTGGAGGTTAAATGTCCCTACACTCAAAGGAATGTTTCGTTCTCTGAGATTGAAAAGAAAGATTTTTTTTTGAATGAATCTGGCCAGTTGAAAGAAGAGCACGTATACTATGATCAAGTGCAGGGACAAATGGGTATAACTGATATTCATACCTGTTATTTTGTGACCTATACAGAAAAATCCTTAGTGTATGATCTCATTTCCTTCGATGAAAGTAAATGGTTCTTAATGAAAGAAAAATTAAGCACATTTTTTTTCAACACCATTCTACCTGAAATTGTAAATGGCACAAAACAGAAAGAGCTGTGTGATGCGAATGATCAATGCATATGTGAAGGAACCAAAAGTGGAACAGTTGTGAAATGTACCTCCTGCAAAAGAGCTTTTCATAGAATTTGTATCAAATATTGGAAAAGATGCTCTTGGCATTGTAGTGCATGCAAAGAGAATTAAATGGGTAAAAGTATTTGTCTGTAATGGGGTAAGTTGTGATGCTTTTACTTCTTTCTACATTTATCTATTTCAAATTGTAGTGTCTTTGCTTCAATTTGATGTAACAACATTTTTTAAGTGTTCTATTTTTCATAGTTATTCTGTTTTTTTTTTTTTAATAATACAATGAATTATCAGTAATGCATGACAGTGAGTAGTAAAGCTTGCGTTAAAAAAATAGGTATGTTTTAAACATTGTAATATCTATAATAAATTATTAGAAAATGTCTCCTCCATATATTATACTCTTCAGGTTATTTTGGATATTAAGTGCATGGAAAAGTATTCCGGATATTTCTTTTGTAGTGAGTTAACCAGTTTCTTATTGTGTATTACAGATAGACGAGGAATTGGAGGTGCTCTGCTGTCAAACACCGTCCGTGTATGCTAATGGTGACTGATGCACGTTAAATCTGTCGTGGTCACAAAGTCCTCCAAGTTCCCATTTCAAATCAATACCTCTGGAGGTGCTAGATCAAGGGTTGTTGTGTCCTTGGTCTGGATCAAAATTTTTGAAGTGTTGAAAGTGCATGCTATTGTCTGGACAATTGGATGGCATTATGCAAAAAGGATTTAACCCACAAAAACCTGATTTTGAGATAATGGGCTTTAAAGTCAACAAACTCTGGCAAAAATCATGAGCTCTATATCAATATACCAATGATATGTTACCATTAAACGCTGATAGGGCTTAAATCATTTTTGCTTAATGTAGAAAGCTACATATTTTACCATCAGAGTTGGATAACTCATTTTTTGTGTGTTTTGTAGGTTAACTTTTTACATAATGCCATCCAATTTGTCCTGGAATTTTTTTCTTTTCATATTTATTTTATTGCTAGGTTAATTTCCCATTTTAATTCCCAATTAGAAATACTTGGCATCAATGTTACCTCTTTCATTTCAAATTTGTTTTTATGTTTTTTGTTATATGGTTATGTGCATGTTTTGAACGTGTATATGCTTATACCCCCTGGAAAAGTTTTTAGCGTAATATATATTTTATTGCTTAATTTTTCTGTTTCTTATTTTGTAGGTTGCAGAAAAATGATCTTAGTTTGGTTTAAATTCTAAACCAAAATATTAAAAAATGAATTACCTTAAGTTTAAAGTATAATTTCTTTGAAAATACACTGGAAGAAACAACAGAGAAGAAAATAGGTATGAAAATCGAAAAGGTACCATATAGCATATAAAAAAAAGTATGAAATGATTCGTCAATCACTTTTAGTTATTGAAACATTCTTCTCTTCTTACTAGCTATAGTTGGGCTAAAAATAACCTGTCAGCGTTGTGAAGG
Source organism: Uloborus plumipes (assembly GCA_038373865.1). Taxonomy (NCBI): domain Eukaryota; kingdom Metazoa; phylum Arthropoda; class Arachnida; order Araneae; family Uloboridae; genus Uloborus; species Uloborus plumipes. The sequence continues at coordinate 35,285 of JAXGGA010003740.1, read as the reverse complement.
TTATGCTGATCAGAATCACAGTATTGTGAGTGACACTACCAGCTTAGGTTTGCCACAGCTTTAGTCAGTCACTTCTCCATGTGAAAAAACTTTTGCTTCTTTACTTATTAACTGTATGTAATTTTATTGTTTTCTTTTTTAACAAATCACCAAAAACTGTATATTTTTTCTCCTCATGTCTCTTAAAGAGTTGTACCAGAGCTAATTAATGCAAAGCAAAAATTTAAAGTTCTTTTAACCTATGGTTACATTTTCTTTTTCTCCTTGTGTCTTTTGCAGAGTTATGAGCAACCAGTAATTGCTGTCCTTGGTTTGATACCAAATCGTGAAAGAAGAATTGAAGATATGCTGCTATTTTTTCTGCATTGTGTACAAACTGGATGGCTGTGACAGGGAGATTTGGTGTCATAGTCAATCAATTCCCCTGTTCTAGCTTTTCGGTTCTCACATAATTAGTGCTTTAGAGTTGCTAATTATCAGGTTTGATATTATATATTTTTCTTTGCCTCAATATTAATATGATCAACTTCCTTCTATATGCATTCATGTATTACAGAGTAATTATAAGCTAGGGGAAAAGATCGGGTGAGCTGATATTATTTGAAGAAAATAGGCGGAGAAAAGGAAAAGAAAAATTAAGCTAAAAATTTTTTTTCGTATATGAGTGTTAAGAAATTAATGTCTGAGTTTCAGTGTGGTCTCTTTGGAAATACAGTGAAAGAAACAAATAAAAAAATGTAGGAAAACAGACAAAGTACTCAAAATTTGAAGGAAAAACTGCAAGAAATGATTTTTTGATCATTTCAAATCATTAAAAGATTGTTTCGGACTAGACAGCTGCTCACATCTATTTACAACATATTTTATCTTTTTTATGAATAAAATGTATGCTTTTAATACAATCTATAAAATATGACGTATAATTGCAGTTTCTTTTTCATTTGTAGAGGTATGACCAACCAGTAATTGCTATCTTGGATCACAGTAATTTCGTGAAAGAAGTATCGAAGATTTACTGCTGTTTCTTTTGAATTGAGTTTAAGCTGAATGGCTGTGACAGGGAGATTTGGTGTAACCATTCAATCAATTCCCCTGTTATAGCTTTTCGGTTCACACCTTCTTAGTGGATTAGAATTCGCCAATTTTCAGGTTTGATGTTTTTTTTTTTTTTCATTGCCATTTTTATTCAGAGAAACCATTGAAAATTAAAGCAGAATATTTGTACCATTGCATGAATGTGTGGTAATCAATGAAATGTATGCGAATGCTCTTAAAGAACCTGGATCCATTAAAATTTATATTTATAGTTGAATTGTAGTTGCGTATGATTCTATAGATTGTTACCAACATATACATACTACCAATATACTGAGCATAATATGCGAAGATCGTTCATTTTCATATGATTTTATTACAATACATACATTTTATAACATATGTATTATTACTCCACAAATTTTCTCATCTGCCAACCCTGGACATTCTTTGACGGCACATGCCTGGCAGTATCACTTATTTGTTACATGTGTTAAAAATAAATACCGTAAAATCCCGAAAGTAACCCCCCCCCCCCCATCGATTATAACCCCTCTCCCATTTTTTGCAAAAAAGTGAAATATCTCTTATCCTGAAATATACTGTATAAAAAATCTCGATTATAACCCCCCCACCTGAAATTTATCAGTTTAGTTTTGAAAATAGGGGGGGTTATTTTCAGGATTTTACAGTAGATAAAAAATGTAAGAAGCATTCAGTTTTTCCAAAAATATATTTCATAACTGGAAATTCTGTGCATAAAATGTAATAAAAATTATTTTGTTGCAAAATCACTTATATCAAACTAAAATGTGTACCATAATGTAATGCTAATTAATATAAGACAGAACAGAACATCACACCATTCAGTATAGTTAAAAGAAGTAATTATTCCTTTAAAGTCTTTAATAAAGTAGTATCTCATAGTAATTTTGAAATCCGAGGGGAATTTGCTGAATTAGCCAATTTTAGCTGAAAAGAATTGAAACCTGAACATTAACTTTTTAAACAAAGAAAGGGATCTTATATCTTGAAAACAAACAGGAACATCCAATGTTAAATGCATTTTTTGTAAAAAAATAGAAACATCGATGTCATCTCTCTTCAATGATAACCTACTTAAAAAAACTAAAAATTAGTATATTTAACCTAAAAATAAAATTAATACTCAAATTTTTCTAGGACAATTGTCCAGTTGATGAATAGTCATGAGGTCAATGTGTTAAATACGATCATCCATAAATGTGGCCATGTTCTTTTATTGTAAATCTTGTTGCAAGAATTGAGGGATTGCATAACATTTAGAAAATGATAACAAAATTTACAATTATTTACGTCAGCTCATGCATTTTCACACATGCAACTGCAATCAAGGCAGCAAGAATTTGATAACATATAAAAAAATTTGTAACAAATATGCTAAAAATTACAGGAACCAAATTTCAGAAAATATACATGGATCAAAGCGACCAATTAGCAAAATCTAGAACTTTTTGAAAATATATTAAACATCAAAATATATATACATATAATTATTCAATTTTGCAAACACATCATAAAAAATTTTTTTAAGTGCCACTGATGAAAAATTATGTATAGTTTACTATACGTGTAGTTTGAAAAAAAAAAACATTTTTTTGAAAAATTCTAGCTTATCTGGGTTTTTGATCCTAACACCCAGGTTTTTTGGAGATTTTGATGAAAACCCCTACTATTTCGGATGTTTTCAAGAATCATTATCATCTCAATTTCTATGCAGATTAGTAGATGTTCAAATTAAATAGGTTCTACCCTGCACATAATTTTAAATCATGTTTTTTTTACTCAAATATCTTGTAAAAATTTAAAAAATCTACAAAATAGAAAATAATTTCATTTTTATATGAAATATTATGGAAATTCTTTTTTCAAAAACATGGCCATTTTAAAGGAAATGTGTACCTTCATTCAGAAATAACTTTTGTGAGTAACATTTCAAAAAAAGCGCTCCTTGCAGTCCCGAAATACATTATTTAGTAATCTATGTTTTGCAATTTTCTCATAACAGGTAACTAAGTTCTAAAATAAAGCATAAACCAGAAACATGAATTATATCAAGTATTTTAAAATTCATTGGCTCGAGAAGTTGTGAACAAAAATTTGAATTATAAGTAAATAAGCCGATAATAAGTAAATAAATATATGAACAAAGACAAAAGTTATAAGTTTTTTGCTATTAAAATAAAAAATAAAACAAGCTAATCTGAAGTAACGCAAATCAAAATAACTTTCGATTGCCAAAAAATAAAATATTTACAAGGTGCAAGAAGAATTCAAATATATGAGAAGAGCTAATTATGTTAAACATTGCCATGTTTCCAAACTGATTGCCTAAAAAATTAAAATGTTTACAAGATACAAAAAGATTGAAATCTCAAGCACAAGAAACAATTTTTCAAAGTCTGAATAAATTATATGTTGCCATAATTCTAAAAATAAAATTTCTTTATGATTTATTGAGATTAAACAAAATAAGCTTATCTGAGGTAGCATTTGTGAAAATAATTTCAAATTGCCTTAAACAGCATAATATTTGCAAGATGTAAAAGGACTGAAATCTCAAATACGAGAGACAAGTTTTTGCGACCATGCATATCAAACACATGTTCAGGAAATTGCAGTGATAAAATATTTTTAAAAATATTTAAGCCCAATTCAATGATCTAAAAAAAAAAAAAAAAAGCAAAAAAACTTTTTCAAAGTTTTAAAATTTTGTCAAGCACTGGAAAAAACTTTTTTTTTCAAGTGTGTACGAACACTGAATATAGGATATTTTGAAATATAAGATTCATATCATAGGTAATATAGCACGACTTTGATACCCAAATATACTATCAGTATTGACTATTCAAATGAACAAAAAATATATTAGACAATAAGAAAAAATATTCACAAAAAGATACAATACATATTCAAAATAATTTTTAAAATGGAAAATTAAGTGGATCAAATATCGTAAAATCCCGAAAGTAACCCCTCCCATCAAATATACCCCCCCCCCTCATTTGTCTAAATGAAAATTTATATTAAATCCCAAACATACTTAATTTTACATCTTGATTATAACCCCCCCCCCCCCACACCCCAAAATGTATCTGTTTGGTTTTGAAAAGGAGGGTTTGAACTTTCGGGATTTTACAGTATTTACACATTATTGTTTAATTAACGGGTTGCCAACATTAAGCAACGCCGAAACAACACATAGAATTTTGTCAACAGTAGAATATTCAGAATCATTGTTTCTTTTAACCATTGAGATGGGCAAATTGCCATCCAATATTTTAAAAGTTTTGATTCTACGTATGGCCCGCTCTATGTGTACTCTCACCTTTGACAAATTCCTAGACTTCACAATTTCTTGGTAGGATAGTTGGGATCTACCTTTGGTGTATGCTGGTACACAAAGATATGCCCCTTTTGCTTCAATTATGGTTGAGATGTTGAAACCTCTATCAGCAAGGATCATGTCCTTCTCTCTTACCATATCGACAAAACCACTATGCAATGAAATATGTTTGTCTGAAACCCTTCCACCCCAGGCTCTTGAAATAAAACAAATGTTTCCGGCAGGCAAAATTCCCACAAGAAATTTCATTGTGTTGTGGCTTTTATAGTTTGAGTATGTTTGGGCTCTTGCACTTAAATTTTTCGGTTTTTCGATAAATATTTCGGAGCAGTCAATCACACAGGTAATATCACCTAAAGTGTGAAAAGAAGCAGGTGTACTTTTTTTTATGTTCTCTCTAGAGGGATAAATTATGAATCTTCTAAAACTTACTGCCATAACGTTCAACCATGAGTGAAAAACCTTACTTACTGATGAAGGAGATATATTAAACCTGATGGCTAAATCTTGATTTAGTAAACCCAATCTCAATTTCATCAGTACCAATAAGAACTGCTCACATGAGTTAAGGTTGACCTTTACTGTTGGTTGCCACGCACTTAACAAATACTGTAATAAACATTGAAACACAGCAAAATTTTCCAACCCAGTGAAAAATTTAAAAACTTTGTTCGATTTATCCGTGATTATGTTATATGCGGGAACAAAAGTCAGGTTCTCTCTCAAACATTTGTTTTCCTCTTCCAGAAATTGCACTTTATTTTTCAAAGCCAAATTTTCTTCATACAAGGTATTCAAACTGCCAGCAGTAACATCTGTTTGTATGCCAACATCCGTTTGTGTACTATGGGAAATTGTACTAAGAATGGTTCCATCATCTCCATTGTCAATGATGACAGAAGCCTGACCTAAAAATAAAACATGATTATTAGGCTAACATGCTAATAGAAGCAGAGTTCATTCTAAAGCGGTACTCATTGTCACATATGGCGTTTTAATGTAAGGAAATCTTATCGCTCTTTACTTCCAAAAGCTAAGTCTACAATAGGGCAGAGTGGCTTGCCACCCTGATATAGTTTTTTTTCCATCTTCACCTTTCCCAGAAAACATAAGAAGTATATGTAAATGTAGATGCAGAAAATTCTTAATGACATTGTAGAAAAATATTAGTGGTGTACCAAGTACTCTATAAATACTCATTACTGGGCTAAATCTTAATCAGGTACTCGCGCAATGCCGATTAGTAGTAAAAATTGAATACTTTTCATAATAACCAAATTTTTGAGAAATTTACAATTATCTTATTCACAAAATACAACTGTGTTCTATGTATGAGTCAAAAAAATCTTCACTTATAAAATCAATGCATAATAAAAGTTAGCTACTCTCTATGTCCTTTCTATATTCAAATTCATGAGTATGCATTTGTGCGTAACTATCTTTTCCATATCACATATTACTGTGTAAAATTCACCTTAGGGTAGGAACAATTCCATGATACAGTTCAACCCTAAGATGAAGATTCATAGACAAATAATAAGAACCAGAGTGAACCAACCAATTCCAAACGTTATTTCGATGTGAATAACAATGGATAACTAACATTTTGTCACATTATTTCAATATAAATTGAACGCTAAACCTACTATTTTCCAACAATGTGAAAAGGTTTAGAACAACTGTATGTTTTTAATGACAAAATGTATGTTTGATTTGCAATAACATATGAATACAAAAAATTGAAACATTGATTTACAAAGATACGTTTACCTTTTTGTTTTCCTTTTTGAATAATTATGTCTCGCATCTGTTTCTTTTCAGGAAACAAATCAGGAGTTACCAGCAAGATTATTCTTAAGACAGAATATAAAATCCTGCCATTAAAAATAACCCAACTAGTTTTTTTTTCCTTTTAACAGCCAGAAATCCATGGACATAGAGTAGTAGAACAGCTAACATACAAATATAATACATAAAAACACACAGAAAAGCTAAAAGTTAGTAAAATTAAATAGTATTCGCTTAAAAAAAACACAAGGATTCAGTTATAGCTTTAAAACAAGCTAATGAAGCGAAATGCTGTTGGTTTATTTTAAAAATTTTGTGAAAAATGCACAACTGAACTTTTTTTTTCCGCTTAAATTTTATTATAAGAAAGGTGTTTTAATGTTATTTTCAACAAGAAAAAATCATTAAAAGATACTGTTTTATTTATATGCAACACATGTGGAACTTATATAATTAGAAACCTATTCTTAACTTTAAAAGAAAAATAACAAACCCCTTTCCTTTTTGCTAAAGCAAATACAGAACAATGAGGATGAAAATTATTCAAATCACCGACACTAAATTCCGAGTATTGGAGAGCAAAAATGAAGGATATTAAAATAGTCAAAAGGAAATAAATGGAACCAAATCGTGAAAATTACAGCACCGTACATACAGCATCTACTAAAGAACAGGATAACCAATTAAAAAACTTTCGCACAACTATTTTAATGTTTCTTATTATTAGTCTATGAATATTCATTTCAAGGAATACATTCCCTGGTCAAAGGTGAATTTAACATACATTAATATGTAATATGGAAAAGAGTTATAGACAAATGCATATTCATAAAATTTGCAAATTAGAAAGGGCATAGGCACTAGCTAACTTTTATCCTGCACTAATTTTATAGGTGGATTTTTTTTTTTTCACTCATACATATAATACAGTTATATTTTGTGAAAAAAGCAATAGTAAATTTCTTAAAAATGACTGTTCCAGGAAAACTATTCAATTTTTAACTATTCGGCATTAGCAGAGTACCTGGTCAAAATCTGGCAGAATAGGTCGAGTACCGAGTGTTTACCTTGCACATACTGTCAGCCCTGCTTAGTCAAGTGACGGATGAATGAATTTCCCATTCACAAACAAAAACTTCAGTACAAATAATTTTCCCAGATTATTGAATAAATTAAATAAGAGCAATTATTTATGTAAAAATATACAATAATATTTTTGAAGGCAACGATAGCGTAAAACATTTGCATTCCATCAAAACATTTCCAATATTTTATATTGTTTTGACATTGTTGATGTATTATAGATACGTTTCAAGTTAAATCGGAAAGGTAAAGAAAATGTTTCCACTTAATCAAATACCCAGCTTAATTGAATAACATTTCTTAGAACGGACAGTATTCGTTTAAGCATATACACATGCTTCATGAGGTATGACTTCAATCCTTCTTCAACAATACATCACTGGCAGGTTTTTAAACAAAGATTAGCTATTTAGACAGTGTTTCCAGTTCAATACTTTTTTAAGCATGGACTCATTTCAGAGTACTGTACAAAGAGTTATTATCATAAAACTGAATCTTGAAATCAGACAAACTTTTTCAGAAATACCTGAAGAATTATCTTGTGAATAATTAGCATCCAACTTTTTGCGTTTTGCACTCCTTTCAAATCTTTCAATTTGCTTCTTCCCCTGTAATAATGACGACACACTGAAGCTGAAAACGGAAGGAACATAGTCTGGATGCTCCTTTTCATTAGATGGTTTTCCTGGAAAAAAGTTAAACTTCATAGAATGAAAATAAAACATTTTGATTTTATTTGACAGCTATGAAATACTGAACCATACAAAAATCAATAAAAACTCCATTTTAATAAGCTGATTTTGTGAGTATCTGAAATTTCATACCCTTTGTGCAGTACACTTAAGATTACTGTTACATTAAAATTACAATTCCAGAAAGATAAAGGACATTTAATGAGTTGAAAACACATCTAAGACAACCTTGATTGGAAACACACTAACGCTTATCTTAATAGCTACTACAAGGAGGCTAATAATTACAAATTGTTATTGTTTCTTTTGATTTTTCTACCAAACAACTTAAGAAAAACAATCGTGAATGATTCAAGCTCATAAATACCTTCCACAAAGTGTCTACTGCATAATACGCTATAATTCGTTGGGATCCAATCTTTTCGCTTTAAAGCATTGGCCCATTGCGATCGACGAACAGGATCTTTTGGAAAACGGAACATCTTTATTTCTGACAACAAATTAGTTCCTAGTCTCATGCTGCATCCGAAAGCAGAACAACATCCACCCTTTCTACGAGGGTTTTGCGCCATTAAAATTCTTGATCAATTCAAAAAATTCAATAATAATAAGGGCTACTTAAATTCTCCCGTACGATACAATAAATAAAGTACTTCCGCCGGAAGTATACAGGACAACACTGCAGACCTGCCACCTGGTGTGGAAAAGAGAAAATAGGGGCTGGAATTTGGTAATTTGTTTGAATTTGATTTTAACTTTAATAAAAGCAAAAGGTTAGCAGTATTAAAAAAGTATTTCCTTGAACTCAAACCTATGAAAAACGATTAGTGTTCCAATGTAATGATACTCTTAAAATTTTAAAACAACGAAAACTGTATTTGTATTTAATTGATTCAAAGGAAAGGAAGAAATAAAAATGGTAGGTGAATGAATACAAACTAGTAAATAAATTAATCGTTTTTGTTTTACTATTAAGTTTACCATCATGAAGATTTTTAAGTATAACAATATTTCGTTCTTGATATCAAAAGCTAAAAAAAAAAAAAGAAAAACCATTATTTATTTTTTTAAATCCAGATTTCAATCTATCCTAAATGTTTCACAGCTGAACAAAAAATAAAAATAAATATGAGTAGGAAGAAATTTAAAAGAGTAATTAATGCAATGGTATCCGCTCAATAATGTGATCACTGAAAGTGATTTTCATAAAACCCGATTGAAAAAAATTAACGACTCACTATTCAGAAAAAAATTCTAAATTAAGTTTTAAAAAAAAGTAAAAAACACATTCTGAGTTTAAAAATAGACGAATAAACTCTTTTCTTATTTTCATGTGCGTAATACTGTCATAATATTATCCTGTTACTATTTTGTAAATTTAATTAATGTGAATCAACTACAAGGCTCCAATATCAGCTTGTTTTTGTGTAAATATCTAGTAAGTTTTTGATTAATGTAGAAGTTGCAGTGATACTTTGATCAGTTTTCCTGGACTCCAAAACTCTCAAAATATAAGTTATAATACAGATTTTTTGTAAAAAAAATCTAACAGACGAAAGTGTTGTCTGGTCATTAAAAAAAAAAAAAAAAAACATTTCTATTTTAGAAACCTCATAACATTAAGCAATAAGATAATTTTGACATTCATACAAATGAATAAACTCTGGACCCCTAGTGAGTAGAGAACCTTTATACTCAGAGTAGTGACAAGGACGGAAATAGCGCTTCTGCGCATGCACTACGAGTGGAAAAACCGTCCAACTCGAATTAGCTAGGGCATCCGCACTTGGCATGGTATCGCTCGTTTGGCGTAAAGTGGTCAGTTGCCCGCGGTCGAAAAGGAAAACCCAACCCAATACTTCTGTTGGTGCATTTGGTATTGTTTTTAATCGTATGAATGAATTTATGCCAGACAAGCGGTATTTCACATCACTCATTAGTCCTTGTGAATATTTTTCGGATCCGTTAAAATTTTATCTGCTACTTCATGTAATTTTTGTACTTTTTCCAAAATTAAATTTTTAAATTAATCGGCCACTTTGCCGATTATTAATAATCGGCGAAATTGGGACGATTAATCGCTGATTTTTTTTTTTTTTAATATTCTTCTTTAAAGTGTACCTTCACTAAGAAACTATGATGAATGATTTTATTGACAGTAATAATAATCATCACAGTTGATATAGAGTTATCAAAAAATAATAGGGAAGTTTTCGATTTTTCAATTTTATTTTTATATGATAGAGCAACATACGTGAACATCAACGGCGAAAAAATTTTTGCGCTGCGACAAGTAGTTTTTTTTAAAATAATTTTTAAATTTCAAGCGGCTGTGACGTCACTCGGCACTCGTTGGCGCCGTTGGCGCTTTTGAACTTTCTACTAAGGCGAAGAAAGAGCGAGAAGCTTTAGATGCGAGGAGTTCGAGAAACCGGTTTCTCCGGCTTCCGCACTGTTGTTCGCTCTGCACTGCCGTAATTTTTTTTTCTCGCCAAGTGATGCGTTCTAAAAATTTGAATACGGATTTCGCCAAAAAATATCAAAACAATCACCCCTAGCAGGGTATTGGATTGCTCTTTGATAAATCCAGTTTTAAAGAGTGAATTAGTAGACTTTAAGGTATTGATTACGGAAGGAGAAAATCCCGCAATGAAATAATAATATAGCAAAAATCCAATTTTTATGGATGAAAGGCTGAAAGTTACTCCCATCCGACGTCACGGGTTTCGGTTTCAAGGCGCGCTTTTTTTGCGCGTGGGTTTTTAAAAAAATCATTAAGAATCAACCGTTGTGTTTTAAAATTCGGCAATGGTGAATTTTTGTGTTTTGTAAGCCTCTTAACAATATCTAGTAGTTAAAAAAGGGATATTCAATAGGTCACAACTACCCTATTCTCCAACTTTTTTGAATAAATATACACATAACTAATGTTGCAACATTTTTCATGTCGCGATAGTTTTCTCCTTTTAGCACAGTGCTTTTAAATAACCTCTAATTTTCGCAAAGAATAAAAGTCTTGAATTAAATGGCTACTAATTATTAAAATTTTGAATTAAAAGTACTCCTAAATTGGAGTGCTCACCAAAGACCCCCCCCCCTTCATTTTTAAATTTTTAAGTCCAATTAATATAATTAACAATATGTTAACGTAATATTGACAATATGAAAATTGGTTCGAAGAAATATGATAAAATAATGAAATTATTTTGTGAAAATTAGGAAAATGGAAAAAAAATCTTCTCTCAGAAATAAATTACTATTTCCAAACTAGGAATTATATAAGAGAAAAAAAAAACAGTGATTGTGAAATTGGCAATATTAAAAGCAATCATCCTTATCATTAATCAGCACAGCCGAATAATCGGCCGATTATCAACAACCGATTAATTGGTAATCGGCCAATTTGCTTATCGGTGCATCCCTTATTTAAACACTTAACAGATTTTTTAAATCTAAGAAATAAATTTAAAAAATACATTTCAAGTATTATGTAAAGTAAAATCTTGTCAAAGTTTTATGAACTCTGTTTATACAACTTTTGATGAGAACATTAATTTTAGATAAGTAATGAATAAGTTTGAATATTTAAGTAAGATACAGTATTAAAATCCGTAAATGTACTAAATGATTCTAATCATATATATTTACAAGTTTTTTTTACTAAACATTAAAATATTGTCTTAGCTCAAGGATATAATTTAATAGCTTTGATGCGCATAACCATGAAAAATAAAATAACTATATTTGGAAATAGGGTTTGAAAATATATTTTTCAAAGCATCGAATGTTTGGATAAATATCTAACACTTTTATTCAACAAAAAATAAACTTGTGAAAATACAATTAGTCCGTGTCTTTAATAAATATAATATTTAAAATTAATTTCTCAGAGAAGCAATATCTATTTCATAAAAAAGTACTATTTTGACTAGTATTTATGTATGAATGATATTTATAGTCATTTGTGGAATGAACATTTGAAAGAGTGTTTTACCAAAAAAATTATTATAAATTTCCTATTAGCCTTTTTTACATGGACTCTATAAAGCCGATTATATGCACTTTCCCGATATAATCATACACAAACATCACAATCTCAGACATACACGCAAAAAAAAAAAAAAAAAAAATCGATGAATTAATATATTCTATAAACAAATTATTTGGCATTACGTTTATAATCGTTATTTGTGATGACGAATGAATATTGAAAGTTTAGTAATCAATTCATATTCATTTATTTTAATTCTAAATCTAAATTTCGAAAAATTTTCTGACACTATGATATTTTCGTAACTATCGAATACAATATCAATGAAGCAGCAGAGAATTCTGAGAATAAGAGACACTAAGTAACAAAATATTTGTAGAAAGATAATTTGTACAATGTAATACAAAAAAAAAAAAAAAAAAAAAAAAAAAATCAAGCGTACTCATGAAAATGTTTTAAACACTTCCAAAATATAAAAATTCCGTTGAAAGAGACCCTCCATCTTTCTGCTTTAAATTACTTTAAATGCAAGCGCTTTAAACCTTGAGTACAGTGACCTGTTTGGCGTGCGTTTAAAGCCCAGCTGTCGCCAAAGCAAGCTTCTTCGTGGACTTTTAAAAACAGTCTAAAAAATAAAATTACAGGTAAAAAAACACTATGAAATGAAGCAAGACCGTTAGTTGATAGATTAAAGTACATTCTAAATGCATTGGTTTATTTTTATCGTTCAAAATATTGCTCAAAATATAGCAAACAAAACCTTGAACATAGGTCTGATAAAACAAAAGAATTTTTTAAAAAATCCTGAGGAGAATAAAACTTCATTGAAGGCACTAGACTAGTGCACAGCACATCAAAGAATGTAAAACTGAAAACCATATTGCATGACTTAATTTATTTCATTAGTAATCCACTTTCTGGAGCGCAAGTCGCGCGCAATGCTATTCCTATGGACGGGAACTTCAGCGTTGGACGGTTTTTGCCATTGACCAATCAGCGCGCGGTACACCTGTGTCGCTTCTCTCACTATCTAGGTTCTCTACTAGTGAGTATGAAAGAAAGAAACCGTGATCACATTAAGAGGATACTACTGTATCAGAAGCATATAGAAGGTTCAAACAAGGTAACCTTTCTCCAACTCCCCTTCCAAAAAAAAAGTGGGGAGGCCAAGAGCATCAAGGCATTTCAGTCGCTCAGCGGGCACTTATGGTTCAAAGATCAATTTGTACTAAGTTGAGAACTGAAATTATTTTAAGAAGTGGTAATTTTCATCAGATGTACGTAAAAACATTCAGCAATTAATTAAGAAGTGTTGGGGGGGTGTAATTTAAGATATTACAAATTTTGAACACATAGGAATGACAAAGAACTGTATCTATTATTTTATATGTATTTCTCTGCATTATACATCATACAAAAATTTTTAACAATGTTTACATATCAAAACAATACTGGATAAAAGTTTAGTAGACATTTTTTTAAAGAAACAAAGTCAAAACGATTCAGAGCACCAATGCAGGACTTATAGATAAATTCAATTTTTGTTGGAAAAAATGTTTATAACTCATATTAACAGATATTTCTAAAACAATTTAGTATGAAGAAAATTTATTTGTGCAATACGTAGAGTATTCAGTTCACTGGCACAAATGTTACAACATTAAAGATCTTTATTAAAGTAAGATTGATCAACACTTTATTGCACAAAATTTACAAATAACTTCAGATACTTGTTTCGAGTTTCAAGAAACCCCCTTTTCAATGCAACGGAAGTATGAGCTTTAGGATGACAAGTCGTCATTTTTTGCTTTAAGTATGCCTAAACTTTATTGTATTTTCAGAATTTCCTATATTTTCATGCAATCAAAAAAACACCGAAACCAATTTCTTCATGAAATATCAAAATAAAATACAGAGTACCAAGAATAGTGCGGCTATAATTTTTTGAGGCAAACTTATACTTTTGATTCAGATAGAAGCATGTGGCATGGGCCCAGTACCGAATCTGTAGCTTAAGTTACACGAATCAAGTTACACTATGCAATCTGTGTTGTCACGAGTAGTCCTTGATGTACATCCAGCAAACCATGATGTTCTGTTGTTCACCGAGATAGGATTTCCATGCCAATAACCTATGCATAAATAATTTAACAATAAAATTCATTTTCATAAGGATTTTACATACATAAACTAAACAATATTTGATGGAAAATCATACTAAATGGTTTCTTTCCTCTAAATTCCATTAAAACTACCAGCAAGCATTAAAGGCACACAAAAATATTTAATGTGCCTCGTTTGTTCTTAAAGAAAAACGGGGCACAGAAAATATTTTAGGGTCAGGGTTGGATTAAGACATCACGGGGCCTGAGGCCAAATTCTTCTTTGGGCCCCTATACTCAAGCTTTATAGTTCTTACGTGTGGAATAAAAAAAATTTTAGCCAATGAATATAACAATTTTAGATATTTGGAGGCCCCTAAATTGTTGTGGCCATAAGACATGGCCTAATTGGCTTATTGAGTAATCCATAGGCGGCTCACACAGGGGGGGGCCACTGCCCCCTCACTTCCAAAAGTAAAGAGACCTTGCCCCCTCACTTTTTAGAGTTATTAAGTAATAATCAGTTGAAAAATGAATTTTTTGCTCAGTCGATTGATTTATTTCACAAAAATTAAAGCTGATTATTCCAAAAATAGTCTTTTTTTTTCATGTTATTTCATGCAAATGGAGTCGACGGTGGTCATCCATCTTGACTTTTGTGTTTGTATTTGTCATATTTTAGAGATCATTTATTCAGTAATATTAAAAATCAAAAAAGTAGTCGAATATTTGCAATAGAAAAAGACAGTGTTATAGATGCTGGCCCCCTTCCTCATTCTTTACCCCTCCCTCCCCCCCCCCCACTTTTTTAATGCACTAGCCGCCTGTGGAGTAATTAGGATCTGCCTAGGATGAAATTTTTAAGGGCTACAAAATTTTATTTCAATCATCTTTATGCTACTCTAAAAATATATTATCAGTATTTTTCTGTATTTATTGAGAGATCATTTTCTGAAAAACTACATTTCACCCTATAATGTAATAAATAATGGAATTATTGTGCTGTGCACATAAAAGTTCAACAATCAATAAAAGAGCAATAAATTCTTTGAAGGAAATTAAAAATATTCAACTCCTACTTCTGCAAACCAGAATGTTTACAAAAAAAAAAAAAAAGCACAGTATTAAGTATATAAATGCGGCAGCTTACAACAATGCAAGTTTATACATACCTTTACTCTTTCAAATAATTATTTAAATACCCTGGGGCAAAGTTTCCCATAATATAAGTCCGCTGACCCCGGTTGTCCTTGAGCCTATACCAGGGGGGTCTGTGATGCTACACTCCTAAAACGTAAAAAAAAAAAAAAAAAAAAAAAAATATATATATATATATATTTAAATTGAAGGACGAGTAACAATATTTTAATTAAAAACATCAGTAAAACTTCCAAGAACTTTGATTTTTACACACATCTCTATAAGCTTAAAATAATATTTTATATGGCATATTATAATGTGGTATGTTATGTATGACATTTATTTCTAAAATCGAATGCGAAATTGGCCTTTCTGATTCATATATAAACAGAAGATTGTAGAAGTAAGGTGATAGCATTTTTATTCCTAATTGAGTTTTGAATAAATTTTTATTTTCATAACTCACAATAATAATGTTGTGTAATGAATACTATAGCTCTAAAAATATACAGAACATGAATAAATAATTACACAGTAAAAGCAAGCAAACAAACGCATAAACATATTAGAAAAAATAGTTAAATGAACCAATTGTATTTTGCTCGCAACATGGAGGTCTGGCGAGAATCAAGTGCTGTGCTAGCGGAAGATCAAAACGCGAGGTCATCCATTAGAGCAGACGCAACCCCTTTTTACCCCCATGGAACGGCGGAATCGAATGTTAGTTCCTTTTCTGCTACAAGTGTTATAAATAATAGGCTGAGTAAAACCGTTCTCTTGAGCACAGCCATATGTTTCATTAGAGATGCAAATGGTGATCTGCAATCGGTCCGTGTTTTATTGGATAATGGTTCGATGGCCTCTCTAATGACTAAGCAATGCGCTGAAAGATTAAAGTTAAGGCGAAGAAAAACTAATGTGTTAGTATCGTGTTTGAGTAATGCTTCTATGACAGTGCGTAGTTGCGTTAAAGCGGAAATTCAGAACACAGATGGGAGTTTTAAGAGGGAAATAAATATGCTGCTCGTTGAGAAAATTACAGATTTGATCCCGCACAGACGTTTAGAGGTTGAGGGCCGAATCCCAATTAATATTGAGTTAGCTGATAATTTCATGATTCCCCAAAGAATTGATTGCCTTCTTTCTGCAGAAGTATTTTATCAATTACTGAGACCGGGTCAAATTTACTCTCCTAATTCTGAACTCTTTTTTCAAAATACAGTTTTTGGCTATGTGGTTAGTAGGTCAATCACTAAAACGAGGGACTCGAGAATTCATTGTGGTGTAATTATTGAGGATGATCTTAATAATACAATGAGAAAATTTTGGGAGCTAGAGAGCGTTGAGCCCGTGAGTTATAAGAATGAGGAGGCTAAAATTGCGGAAGAACATTTTGTAAAAACACATTATAGAGATAAGAGTGGGAGATATGTAGTTAAAATTCCTTTGAAGCAGGATGCAAAATGTTTGGGTGAATCAAGGGAAATATCTATAAAGAGGTTAAGTTCATTGTGGAATAGATTGTTCAGAGATAACGTGTACCTAACCTTGTATAGAGAATTTCTGAGAGAATATGAGAAGTTGGGACACATGAAAGAGGTGACTAATGAAAAACAGCATCCAAAAGTGTCATACTATATGCCACACCATGGCGTATATCACCCTGAGAAAATTTCATCTCCATTACGTGTAGTTTTTAATGCCTCTAGTGAAACTTTGACTGGTATTTCATTTAATGATTTACAATTGAATGGAGGAGTCGTACAGGACGATCTTTTTTCTATTATGGTTAGATTTAGAAAACACTTTTGCCTTCACGGCTGATGTGCAAAAAATGTATCGCGCCATAGTAGTTGACCCAAGTCAGAGATGCCTTCAAAGAATTTTGTGGAAGGACAGTGTGACTGATAATGTGAAAAACTATGAGCTTGCGACTGTCACTTATGGAACGACCAGTGCTCCATTTTTGGCAACCCGAACTTTGAGGCAGCTATCAGATGATGAAGGGACAAAGTTCCCATTAGCGGCATCAGTTTTACGTGAGGATTTTTATGTTGATGATGTCCTGAGTGGTGGAAAGACTTTGTCTGACACCAAGGAATTGCAGCAGCAGCTCATCGCAATTTTGAAGTGTGCTGGCATGAGTCTGCATAAATGGCGTGGGAACTTTACCGAGCTTATCCCTACCACGGAGAAAGAGTATGAGTTTTCATCTTAGGGTGAAATTAAATTATTAGGTGTAGTCTGGAAAGCCAAACCAGACTGTTTTGCGTTCAAGGTAGTAGTAGAACACGATGCTAACCCAACTAAAAGATCGGTTCTATCAGTTATTGCCAAGCTTTTTGATCCTCTTGGATTGCTTGGACATACAAGAGTTAACCGAGGGAAACAAGTGGTTTCATATAACATCAGAGCAAAACCCGGCAGACATCTTATCAAGAGGTGCTGATCCTGTCAACCTACAATCGTGTGACTTGTGGTGGTTCGGGCCCACTTTTCTCCAAGAGCGTAAAGTGAACTTCCCTGCCACTTATGATGGTATCCAGAATGAGGAGCTGTACCAGAGAGAACTCAAGAACTCCGAGGGTGATTCCATGTAAGGAAATTCAGTGCCTTCAGAAAGGACAGGAGTTGCCAAACACCAGCAAATTACTAAATCTGTCTCAATTTGTTGATGAAAACGACATTCTGCGTGTAGGTGGCAGATTAAGGCACTCCAACTTGCCGTCAGAACAAAAACACCCAATACTCATTCCTAACGATAATCATGTTTGTGAATTGATTATTAATTATTATCATGTTCTTTATCTTCATACAGGTCCTGAGGCTACTTTAACCAATATCCGTAGCCAATTTTGGTTAATTAACGGTAGAACAACTGTTAAAAAAGTGTTAAAGAAATGTGTAAAATGCCTCAAGGTAAGTGCAAGAGGTAAAAACCAAGTGATGGCTGACTTGCCCAGTCCCAGAGTTAACATTTCCAGAGTATTCACTAAAATTGGAATAGATTTTTGTGGTGCTTTTAGTATCAAATTAAAGCCAGGTAGAGTAAAAAATGTAAATAAATGTTATGTTTGTATTTTCATTTGTTTTGTTGTTAAAGCCATACATTTAGAAATTGTGAGTAGTTTAAGTACTGAAGCCTTTATAAGTGCCTTAAAACGATTTATTGCTCGTAGAGGTAGGCCAAGTGATATATTTAGTGATAATGGCACCAACTTTGTAGGGGCTAACAATGAGTTTCGTAAAATTTTGAAGGGGCTATTCAAAAAAGAAAGCACAGAAAAGATTGAGGATTTCCTTGCTTCTGAGGGAATTAAGTGGCATTTTAATCCACCTGCCACACCTCACTTCGGAGGTCTGTGGGCGGCGGGAGTAAAATCTTTAAAGAGTCATCTTAAAAGGATTGTAGGAAATACAATTCTTACTCATGAAGAATTCTTCACACTTGTTACACAAGTAGAGGCAGTGTTGAATTCGCGACCTATATGTCCCCTTTCAGAGGATCCAAATGAGGAATTAGCTTTGACACCAGCCCATTTTTTAATAGGCTCGTCATTAACATCCCTGCCTGAGTCAGACTTTAGAGAGACTCCAATAAATAGACTCAGCAGGTGGGAGTTAGTCCAAAAAATGTCTCAGACCTTTTGGACCACATGGTCGAAGGACTATTTAAATCGTCTACAGGCTAGACCTAAATGGTTCAAAGGCTAAGAGAGCTTTAAAGAAAACGAGGTAGTTTTAGTAAAGGGTGAGGATAACTTACAAATACTTAAATGGAGTCTGGCCAAAATAATTAAGGTTCACCCAGGAGAAGATAATGTCATCAGAGTCGTGACCTTAAAAACGAGCAAAGGTATTTACAAAAGACCTGTAAACAAAATTGTAAAATTACCCTTTGTGTCTAATTGAGTTAATCAAGCTATTAAATTGTTTACAATGTAAAGAGTATGTTTTGTGAATTATGTGTTGTTTATTAATATGAGTATTACGTTATTGTTTATTAATTGTGTATAAATGATGGCATTGAGTAACAATATTGTATAGAGAATATTTTTTGAGTAAAATTAACTGATTGTGAAAGTTAATTATAATATTATATTGGTTGATATTTTTTGTGAAAATATATCAAGGCGGGCGGTATGTTGAGAAATACCAGATGTTATGCGTAACGCCTACGCCTGACGCCAATGATAAGTGGCGGGTATGGCCAGAACGAGGGAGAGATTCATATGTGACGGCCCAGAGTTGAGAGTTGGGCTTTGAGATGAATAAAATATTACAGTCCACAAAATGTGTGTGTGTAATAATTGTGTATATGAGGTGAATAACTGAGCTATCGTAGGACCACGCGACAGCGAAGAAAAGTTCAAAAGATAAATATCTAGTGACTAGTAGCTGAACACTTATATTTCTTTAATATGGAAAAAATTGAGAAGAGCGTATATAATAAGGTACAAATACAATACAGCTACCAAATTTTACAATGAACGACATAATTGTTGAATTGACTGTCACAATGATTCCTACTTTAATTGAATAGAACACTAGCCATTACACTGCAGAGCAGAAAAATATTATGATTAAATCAATTTTCTTAACACTCTATTTTCATTTTTTGATTTACTTTATTTTTTCTGAAAATAATGTTTCGTTTTGTAAAGCGTTGCCCCTAGCTTAGAATACGGGAATTAAGCCGTCCCATATCAAGGTTCTCCGGGACGCGTTACTTCTGTTTACAATAGAGAACATGCACTATGTCACAAAATATGATTAAATTACTGTTATTTCAGAGAATCGATGATGCTGATGCCGAAAATCAACATTAAAATTCCAAAAAATCATTCACTTGAGCGTGAGAAGCAATTAAAAGGGGAGATTTTTGTAAACAATGTCACGTGACGAAAAACGCTCAGCCATTGGTCCACGTCACAGAATACGATTCTCCCAGTGTCGCTGCCGTCGATGAGACAGTCAATGCGTTTTCAACACGTTTTGTGTTATCGTTATATTCGGGGCCCGGATGGTAGTTCATTTTTTGGTCTTAGTTCATTATACAAAGAGTTTTACAGCTCTTTAAACATTGAACAGTTTTTTATTAACTTTTCAGGGCTTAATGCTTTAGCTCATTTATGAAGTTTGAGCCAATTTTGAAGCAGCTGTGTCTTCTTATCAGTCTAGTGGTTTATAGTCATTGTTCACTTTAAAAGGGAAATAGGGGGGGGGGATAAACGAAAGGTACTCTGCTTCACAAAAGAAAAGGAGTGTAGTAAAGCTGGTAGATCAATAACAGAACTGGTTTACGTTCTTTGACTACATTCCAATCCTTTTCTCATTCTTTTATTAATCATTTTTTTGAAATTAGACTTCTGGAGAGTTTTGATCACTGAAAAACACCAACATTTTTCAGATCGGAAACCAAAAAGAGTACGTGCGTTAATTCTCAGTAAAAATGTTCCAGTGTTTACTACTTTATTACCACTTACTTAAAATGTTTTCAACTTTAGCTGCATTTTTCGGGGGGTTTTGTTGTGAATTTTCGAAGCAAGTTTAGTTTTATTCAGTCATCTAACTTCTGAAATGTAGTTGTAATCCAATGATTGATGCAGGTTTTTTTTCTACATCTTTATATTTATTATTATTATTTTTTAAAGAATAAAATAACTTTTCATTTAAAATGATGGAAGAAAATTCATCAAAAGGCAGTCCGATAATTTTTCAAAGTTGGTTAGCTGTACGCTGTATCCATTTTCAGAAAAACACCTCGATTTTATATCAGTAGAAATGAAAAGAATTTGAGTAGTAAGATGTGTCAAAAGCTTTAATTTTCGTAAAAACAGAAGTGTTTAAACCGATAAATAATTTAGAAATAAAAAACAGTTGAAAAATATTTTAAAGGGGGCTAGTGGATGGGGGGTTGCCTCGGGGGACACCTTTAATAGCGTGACACCCAAAATATGTTAAAGAGTTTATGAAACTTCATAAAATTTAAAAATTTTCTTTCTTAAAAACTTCATTAATATTTATAATATACTAGCTGACCCGGCCACGCGTTGCTGTGGCTAAGCTATGGGTTAAACTACAATGATTCAATAGAAACGAAAAACTTTATTACCGTTATAGAGATCAACTTTATATAAATATGAATTTGAGGTCAAAATATGAAAACAATCGGACAAAAATTTCCTAAGTTTGCTAGAAACAAAAAATCAACAAAAAATGTAGCATTTTAGTACTTAGAAATATTATATTCAAGCTTGTAACAATTGAGTTAATTAAAAATTTGCTAATTGCTATTGTAACATTTTATTTTTTTAATGTAACATTTTATTTTTTAAAAATGTAGGTAGGGTAGATAATTAACCAATATTATTTGTTATTTTTTGAATTATAAGCATTTTTAACTTCAGTTTAACTCAACACTAATCGGTGCACAATATTCTTTGTTAATCTGTCTCTTGTAAAAAAAAATAGATTGGACGGTTTTCCCACACGGGAGCAAGCGACCTATAGTTGCCCATGGGAAAAATATAGATTTTCTAAATCTAAACCGCAAATTGACATTGTTTGTCCTTGGGACTTATTAACGGACATGGCGAAAGCTAAACGAATGGGAAACTAGCCTTTTGAAGGGTATTGAAGATTCTGACGGTGTCATTGGGATACGTGGCAACAGAACTACTTCATCTTTAAACTTGCCAGACAAAAGGATTGCATCAATAATGTTCCCGGTGATTTTTTTGATAACTAAACGCGTACCATTGCATAATATCGGCGGATTTAAATTACGTAGAAGAACTATGGGTAAACCAATTTTTAACCGCAGATTATGTGGTGGCATTCCGGGTATGTTTAAAGAATTTTAGCCAAGAATACAGAAAAGCTGGTAGCTAAATAGATAATTTGCAATAAAAAATATATTGCGGTCCTAAATTGAGATAAAAACTATCCTATCATTTAAGTTGGACCAAATTGAAACTGCGTGCAAAATTTGGTTAAAATCGGTTCAGTAGCTGAGGAGTCCATTGGCCACAAACACAGGGACACGTAATTTTTATATATTAAGATAAGAAAGATTATTACTTGTTTACTGCTCTCCAGAAGCTGCCAGAATGTGTGCTTTATGTCGCTCAGCCATGGAGGTGTCAAAAAAGGCTTAGTAAAAAGTCTTAGCGAAGAACACAGAAAAGCTGGTAGCGAAATACATAATTTGCAATAAAAAATATATTGCGGTCCTAAATTGAGATAAAAACTATCCTATCATTTAAGTTGGACCAAACTGAAACTGCGTGTAAAATTTGGTTAAAATCGGTTCTGTAGCTGAGGAGTTCATTGGCCACAAACACAGGGACACGTAATTTTTATATACTAAGATAAGAAAGATTATTGCTTGTTTACTCTGCTTCAGAAGCTGCCAGAACGTGTGCTTTATGTCGCTCAGCCATGGAGGGGTCAAAAAAAGGGGTCTTGGCTTAGTAAAAAGGCTTAGCCAAAAACACAGAAAAGCTGGTAGCTAAATACATAATTTGCAATAAAAAATATATTGCGGTCCTAAATTGAGATAAAAACTATCCTATCATTTAAGTTGGACCAAACTGAAACTGCGTGTAAAATTTGGTTAAAATCGGTTCAGTAGCTGAGGATTCCATTGGCCACAAACACAGGGGCGAGCCGTCGATAGCTCAGTTGGCAGAGCGGTGGGCTCTGTAGCTGATAGAACACAGGGGACACGTAATTTTTATATATTTTATTAAGATAGAATTTATGAAACGCAGAGCATCGATACCGTTGGGGGGGGGGGGCACCAAGTAACACCAATGCGTTGTTTGAATGAAACCAACCAAAAATGTATCTCACAACTTATGAAAAATGTACATGTTGAATTTCTTGAAGAATGTCCTCATAGTTTTAAATTATATAGAATTCATCCAACGCAGGATCATTATTATTGATGAAAAGGGGGTTACACCGGGTGACATTAGAAATGTATCCAAGAGTGTGTGAAAAAAAAAAAAGCTTTCTCTTAAAATTTCCCCACTATTTGAAATTTTATTTAATTTATCGAACAGATGAAGGGGGAGTGTTGCACCCGTGTACTATTTAATTGGTTTGAGGAGTTAATACCAGCTTCGATTGAGTTAAACCAAATAGCAATCGCGATTGCTCAAAAAAAAAAAAAACTTTTAAATTTTTGATGAATTGTTAAAACGTAGATTTGTTTATTATTATTTGTTCATTTATTCAGATTATTTTCTACAGAGTAACAAATAAAAATAATTAATCTATAAATAGAAGTTTAGATTTATAAATAACATTTTAAAAACTCATCATCAAAATTAAAATGTTCTTCAAATAAAACAAATTATAAATAAACTTCTGATGAAATAAATAACAAACAATCCTCAAGAACATCCGAATTGCATTTCATTTTGAAACAAATTTTGATATTATTGTAAAAACACGCGCTATGCAAAAATCAAGTTCTTATCTCGAAAAAATGTATTCGCTATCAATATTTGTTGTTGAATAACAAAAATTGTATTCTTCTTCCCCCCCCCCCCCCCCCCCCAAGTTAACATGACTGACTTGTGTCTCAAAGAATCTAAGCCCACGTTTTTACCACCTAAATGCTCTTCATATGAGTATTCTTTTATAGCTAAAAAAAACATAAAATTCAAAAAAATAAATAAATGAACCGTGAAGCCTTGTGACTTGTAAAGGCTTTTTGACTTGGCAGTATGTAAAACCTGTACTTTAAAACTAGTACTGTCGGCCCCGCTTAAACGAATACCGTTGGTTCCAAGAAATATTATTCGATTAAGCGGTGTATTTGTTTAAGCGGGGATCTTTAACATTGCCTCTATGGCATGGATTCCGGGATGTTATATTCGCATAAGCGGGATATTCGTTTATCCGTTACCCGATTAAGTGGGGACGACATTATTTGGAATACATTGATTCCGGGATCTATGTTCTCAATATCTTCCAGTGTGAAGTTCCCCACTGTACAGCAGAGCAAACGCTAGCAGAAGGAACGCAAGAAGAAAAGTAGTGTTCTGTGACGTCACAAACTCATGGAGCGGCTACTTTCGTTTTCCGGGAGGCGTGGCCTAATCGCTTTTAAAACTCGTTTTAAATATGTTTAAACTGGCTTAATGGAGGTGTTATTGGCATGTTTCTGCACAGTTTTTCAGAGCTGGAAATGATTGAAACTTGTAACTCATGATAGTGGTTCCCAAAGTCCCCCGCTGACAGCCTCCTGAATATTTACTAACTTTGCGGACCCTCCTCCCCTCGCTTAAAAAAAAAAAAAAAAAAAAAAAAAAAAACTTGATTTGATACATATTTAAATATTTTTTTCCAAAATGTTTGCACGTTTGTTTCATGTACACGAAATTAACTACTGTGTAGCATGTTAACTTATTTCTGTTTCCCACATTGACTTTTATAAGATAAAATCAAAATAAAACTAAATCTCATTTGTTAGGTGCAATATTCAGCTTCAGGTCCGTCGCTTAGTTTAGGAGATCAAAAAGTTCTATTCCTCATTGGATTTTAGAAAGACAATATCAAGCATAATTTACCATCCATACCAAAATGTAATACCATCAGAAATATTATTTTAAGATTGGAAATATGTGACAAAATCGAAGGTTCCGGGGCGTTTGCTGCACCCATTCTTGTTAGGAATCAAGAACTTTTTTATTCTTTATGAATGTAATTTCGTTTTGAATTAAAATATTGTTACTCGTTCTTCATTTTCAATTATTTTTTATGTTTTAGCAGACTAGCAGAATAACCCCCGGGGATCAGCGGACGACTTTTCTGTCCGTATTTTAATTCTCGTATATCCGCTTGGATTACTCAGCTATTTCAAAATGTTATTGACATTTATACTACAGACTACTTAGAATGCAGTAAATGATCTATTAATAAATTAGAAATCACTTTTAAATTAGTCAAGCATTTTCTTCGCTGGTGATTACTTACTGACTTCTGTCCCAGTCATTCTCATTTTGTAGAATATTTTTTTCATTTGTAAATTAAAACAATTTCCAGTATTTATTTGATTAAATCTCTAATGCTGAAATCTAAACTGAATATCGATGTGATGTGTATAGTACATATGTACAAAAAGTTTAATTTTGTATTTTTTTTTACGAGATTCCGACGTTGAACATGTGCTTCATTGTAAACTGCATGTCGTTTATCCAATAAATATTTCAGTTATGTTTCAAAACCTGTATTTTAATGTATGCTACCGTATATCAAGTTATTTTATTCTTTATTTTCACAAATAATTTTTTTTCTTCTCACATTTTAGCTGCTATCAAATTACCGGTAGTTAAAAACTTAAAATAAAATAACAAATTTTAATAGTTGCTCGGTTTTCATTTATTTTTAATATTTAATGTTACTACCATTTATTTTTCTCTCAATGCATAACCTTGATTTCAATGTCTACTAAAGTTCATGCTGCAGTAATATGTTTTAAAAATGGAATGTTTTAGGAGAGGGGCGCCTTTATACGTGCAAATAGCAACAGGAATGCCCAAAATATAAACTTCCATTTTAAATAAATACATAAATTTGTTGCTGTTGCGCGTCCTAAATTCTCAGAGTAATATCAGTGATATAGCAAATTTTAATAGTTACTCGGTTTTCATTTATTTTTAATATTTAATGTTACTACCATTTATTTTTCTCTCAATGCATAAACTTGATTTCAATGTCTACCAAAGTTCATGCTGCAGTAATATGTTTTAAAAATGGAATGTTTTAGGAGATGGGCACGTTTATACGTGCAAATAGCAACAGGGATGCCCAAAATATAAACTTCCATTTTAAATAAATACATAAATTTGTTGCTGTTGCGCGTCCCAAATTCTCAGAGTAATATCAGTGATATAGCTCCATGAATCTGGGCTTATCAGTTTTAGATTTTTATCTCACTGCATTATACTAAAATGCAACTTAACTTGGCAGTGATGTCACTACGGGTGGAGCCAATAAGAGCTCACAAGCAGTCAGCGATCTCCTCTAATTCGCCAAATAGGCTGTGACGTTTTATCTAGCTCGTTTTTCATAGGTTAACGTTACGCAAACGTCACGCTGACGTCACGATGTTTTTGCCAAGAAAGGTTGCATTGTAGTATAGTCATTTTTTGTAAAAATCTTTTCAGTAAAAAAAACAAACAAACAAGCAAACCGGTACATGATTACAACATGTTAACGGCGCAACGAAGGGGGGGGGAGGGGGGGGATAAAACACCCACCGGAGTTCCATTTTCTTATTCGTCAAGTTTTCACTGGTGATTCAGAAAAATTTAGAGACAGTGAAAAGTTTTGCAAAATTACAATATTTCTTTCTTTCTTTTTTTTAATGATGCTTTGTGTTTCTTTTCATTAGATGTAAGCATCAGTGCATGCACATATTTTTATTAATTTTTCTTTTATTCATTCGGTAAAATTCTGCACTTCATGCGGAGAATTGAGGATTTTTCTCCTCCCAAAAACCTAGGCTCGGGGCGCCCCTGTCTTCTATCAACAATTTCAAAGTCTTTACATGCTTAAAAAAGTTCTCTTTGTAGTAAGTTTGTTTTTTTAAATTGTTTGCATTGAGAGTCATAGTTTCGAAAGATTAGCTTATTTTACAAATATATAATGGTTTTTTTTAAATAAGGCTAGACAAGGGACATATTACTATACTCTTTGGCAATTACTGTAACGTAACTACAATGACAAAGAGAAAACAAAATTGTACCATACCTAATTACAAACTGTTTCCGTTAAAACGGTTCATAATAGGTAATTGTCCCTCTCTGAACTCTAGTTCATGCAGAAAAAATTGCTCCGGTGAGCAATAAAGGCGAAAAATTAAAGAGGAAAGTGAAGAAAAATGCGGATTTTTTAAAGAAAATAAATATATTTTTTAACATTTTACGGAAAATTCGGCGCATAAGTGAAATATTTATCTTTGAGCGACGCATAAACGAATGATACTATCATTTTTTTTTGCTATGTAATGTGCTGGGACAATTTAAAATCGTCACATTAGTGAAAAAGGGGCATAAATGAGGCGGCGTATAAGTGAGTTCACTGTACATATATGTACTAGTTGACCCGGCAAACGTTGTTTTGCCATATAAATAATTTCCTAGTAATTTCTAGTGTAGACAAAAAATAGCTTACTTATTGTAAGTATGTATGTATGTATGGTAGAATGTGTATATTGTATGTATGTAAGAATGTGGTATATGCGTGAAATAAGCATGGAGCGCTGTGAACGATGAGGGAATATAAAAATAACAAAAGGCAAACATTATTTTTAAGTTATTATAATTTATTCCTTAAAATTATATATCATTAATTAAACAATTACGACAGTAACACTATTAAACAATATCAATCTCTTAATGCTATAGCGTGAACAATATTTTTTGTTAGTCCATCTTTAGCTAACACAAACAAACTGGATGGTTTACCCACTCGAGAGCATGCCACGTATAATTGTCCGTGTGAAAAACATGGTGTTCTCAAATCTAAGCCACAAACAGACATCGTTTGACCTTGGGATTTGTTGATAGTCACACGTTTTTCATTAATTTTTGAATGACTAATCGCGTACCGTTGCATAGCCGGGCGGGTTCAAATTTCGAAGCAAGATAATTGGAGATCCAACCATTATTTTTTAAAAATTTGTGTCACTTTAAAGGTCGTTCATACGTTTTTTGGTCACAACCAATATGAAAATCACAAAAAATAGTTACTTTAATTTTTAACATATATTTATCTTCTTCAGAATTTTTGACTTTTAATTTTACATTGAATTTGACGTAAATGCAAGGTATAAAATACAAAATTTCATAAAGGTACAAAAATTAACATAATATAATTGATAGTGTATATAATTTTTGAAAAAATAATATAAGTGCCGCAAATCAAAAAACATTTATTGCCACAATCGATTCAATGCCCCCAAAAATGGCGCAAACGTCCATAAGAAAATTCTACAGCATCGAAGGACCCCATTGCCAATTTTAACAAAGATCCGACCAAAACTGTCATTTTGTACTATAAAAAAATATGGGGTAGATCCCCATGAAGGGATGTACCTGCATAAGGACATTACAATCATTAAAATCATTCAAAAAAAAAAAAAATGCAGCTGTTCGAAAAAACCCTTGCGGACCTGGATTCGATCTCATTCCATCAGGAACTTCAACCAGACGCGCATAACCACTTGACCATCGGGTCGCTCATTGAAGTAAGGATTTACGATAACACATATTGTTTTAAATGACATGAAATGTTAGTTTTTCGATCATAACTTTTTTTATAGCGAACAAATATCGTCATATGAGTACATTGTACCTAAGTTACATCATCTCCTATCAACTAAAAAAAATCGTCCAAATCGGTTTAGAAGATCAGATGTTATGTGCGAACCAAAAAAAAAAAAAAATTAGGGGTGGACTACCCCTAACATTTAGGGGGATGAAAAATAGATGTTGGCCGATTCTCATAGGTGCTGGATAAGCACAAAAAATTTCATCAAAATCGGTCAAGCCGTTTCGGAGGAGTATGGCAACGAAAACTGTGACACGAGAATTTTATATATTAGATAAATCGAGGTGTTTAAATCGAGTCCTTTTCTTAAAATAGGTAGAGAAGGAAAAAACTTACGCGTACTCTCTTTGTGAGTTTAGAGACATTTTGGCGATCTGACAAGTTGTATAGAAGATGGAATAATATTTTAAACGAATGACGTCAAAAAAGAGACAACATGATAGTAAACCATTCTAAATGTATCGTTTGCAAAACATATGTTACTTCATTATTAATTTATTTCAGTATAAATTGCAGTAAATGGCTTGAGTGAACGAATTTAGCTTTTAATTTATCGTTTGCTGGTTGATGTTTGTCGATGTTTATTGTTTTTATTATCATTGTGAAGAATAATATACATTTTCTTTTCTTAAAGAAAAAATTATTTCAGATATTCGAGCCAAAATGCCGCCTCGGACAGGGTCTGAAATATCCGGGCGTTGGACCGCCCCTGTGTACATCAATTTAATCATTTTGAATCAGTTTGTGTTTGCAGGGGCGCCTCGAACTAAAATTTTTGGGATGGAGAATATTATCAATTTACCGAATGAAGTTCTTAGTTTTACCGAATGATAAAATACAAGCATGCACATATGTCGTACATGCATTACATTTATTGAGGAAAAACATTAGGCATATTTAAGAAAAAAACAATTATAAAAACTAAAAAGAATAAATAATCTCAATGTTGCAATATTGTCTTCAAATTGCCGAATCGTCAGCAAAAATTGTTCCGAATAAGGAAATTATTGAGAGGTCATAGTGACCTCCCATCGGTGGGCTCCTGTGTGTGTGTGTTTGGTAAATGGAATTAAAACTGAGAAAGTTGTCTTTATTTTTTTTTTTTTTTTTGTCCGACACCATGGAATTGCTTACATAATCACTCTGTAGTTCCAGGATTCTTTTTTATTCCTTAATTCATTTGTCAAAGACACAGTACTAATTCGTAATTATTACATCACGTCAATGAATTTTTTGCTGATTCCTTTCTAGTATCTCAGGAAGTTCACATAATAACGGTTTCCAAACTACGAACCAAGGACAAATGACGGACAATCGAAACCTTGTTTTTCCCCACGTAGACTTGCGTCGACAAATGTATAGCAAGCAGTTACTTAAATTAAGGTCGCTAGTTATGGAAAATTTTTTATCGCGAGTTAAATATATATGCGTGAAAAAATATATACAAGCAGTTTTAGGAAATGTTTATGTGTTTGTATATATTTTTCAAAAGCATAAAGAATTTAATGCGTTCACTTGAATAATTCGTTTAAAAAGTGCATTCGAAAAAATAAGAAAAAACAACTAAAAATACAAAATGTTAACCTCAATAAATGCTGCCATCAAACCGCTTCTAAAAGTTTACTTACATTTGTTTGTTTGTTTGTTTTTGGGCTATATGCCCAGGTTTTTTGATGAGGACTACAATCTAATGTTTTTCCTCCGTTACATATGATTTTTATTACATATATCTTGTACAGATAACGTATGAAAGAGTTACATCAAGGAAGGAAAGTACATCTGGAGCTAGAGTGGGAGTCGAACCCACCGTCTCTGAGTTATCGGCAACACGCCTTAGACCGCTCTGCCACTTAGACCCCTACTTACATTTATAACACATTGCTCACCGGCGGCACTAGTGGCCTACTTCCAAAATTTGAAATAAATAAATAAGTAAAACAAAAATTATTGATTTAAATCTAAATTTAGTGCTCTTTTTTTCCACAAATCTCGCATTAAGTAATTTAAAACATAACTGAAGCGTAGTAGCTTTGAACCATCTTCTGCATACAATTTTACTGCACAAAATTAAAGAAATAAGAAAGCGTTATTACAATAAAACCAATGTTTTATTTACATTTGCAGTAGAATCGTTGAAGAATACAAATGTCACATCGAAACATGTGTCATAGGAGAACAAATCTTACTCAGCGTTTTCAAACTTTCCAAACAGAAGTGCTAATTCTATTCTATTCTATTCTATCGATCGAAAAATAGAAAGCAGCACAAAACTGAAGAAGGAATTAGTTTTCCTAACGTCATAATAGAAGGGCTAATTTACTTATATTAAAAACTGAGTATCTTTCTATCTATATATATCCTGCTTCTTCCTCCTGAACGACAATGAACTGTAAGTCAAGCAAGGTACCGATAGATTCGTAATTTTTCATTCTTCTTTAGTTTTAAGTTACGTAATGTTTGAGAAAGGGATTCTGAAAAAATGAGAAAATCTTCACTTTTTTGCTCAAATTTAAAGCGATTTGTCCTAAATGATTAAATATGAAATCTATTGTTGTAAAACATGGTTGATATGAAACAATAATAATAATGATAATGATAAATTTGAATGAAGGTTTAACTGAATCAAACATGAAACTCATTAGCGGGCCACGTACGTAGTCGACGGAGACATATTCGAAAACTTTTTTCTCCCATTCTCATTCCTTCGGGACCAGGAAGAAAAAGTAAAATCGCTATTATGATTTGAATAACTTTCTGATGCACAGAAAAAGTAAAAGCGTGAAGCACAGCGAGCCGCTGAGGCGGCGAGTTTGTTTAAACTTTCCTCATAACTTGAAAGGCGTCAAGAGCCCGTGCAGCATCTCAAAAATTCGAATGACTTTTTGAAGCAGGAAAAAAGTAGTAAAAGTGGCGAAGCGGGTGATAGCGAGCCGCCTTGGCGGCGAGTAGTTTGTAGAAACATTCCTCAATACTTTAACCATTAAATACCGGGTGGTACACATGCTGTACCGCAAGTCTTTTTTCCTTTGAGGACGGGGTTGAAATCTTCGCTTCTATCCTTTGGAGCAGGGGATTTTCCCAAGAATCCATACTCCCTTACTGGGGGATTACGGCTTTGTTTTCAAATTGCGAAGTCATAAAACCTAAGTGCTTACTATTGCACCTTCCCGTTTTCAGAGGAAAAGGGATCTACGGTTCAACACTAGTGCCGCCCGTCTCGAAAGGAAAACTTCTATACGAATAGTCCGGATCCAAAAGGTTAAAGGCGCGAAGCCCCCGGGTAACGCTGGGCCACGCAGCTAGTATATTATAACGAGTTTTGCGCTTCCCATAGGTGTATTTTCTAAGATCATGTTGATGGGAGGTTATCTTTCCGAAGTTCTTAAAAGGGTTAAAGTCTGCCGAATTTTTTAAGAGTAGTGGCCAAATTTTTATCGAGTTTCTCCGGGTAATGGCGGACATCCTTCACATGATTTGTAAATTGATGTCCTGTCACATGCAGAAGGTGAAATTGCGTGATGAATATCTCGTCAAAAGTCTTTAAATTTGGTGATTTAAATAAAGAATCGTCACACTTTAAAACTTTATAGCTCGCTGACGGGGGGACGAGGGCAAATAACTTTTGCGTCAAAAATATGCTTCGAGAAGTTCTTCCAATTTTTGCCTGTTTGAACATTTTTCATTATCACACTTTTCGCGTGAACACCTGGTAAACAGATAAAACAAGTAAAGTTTTAATAATCAAGGTAATTAAAAAAAAATATTAATGGAACAAAGGCTAGATTTAGCAAGATCAGAACTACTTAAGCGCACAAAAACATAAAATTAACATCTGTGCATAAAATTTGTTATAGGGTTGGTTCGGATAAGTGGGTCACTGGGGTAAGTGGGTCACCCCCTTAAAACTGAAATGCGCATATGGTTTTTATACTTTTTTGTACTGATCATGTCAAACTACATCACAGTGATTGCTTTTGCATTTTTTTTTGGGTTTCATGAAACTTTTTTTTGGATCATATAATTTGTGTCAAAAAAATTTCCAAAAAAAAAAAATTTTTTTGCGAATTCAAGCAACATTTTTCAAAGAAGTGTTTCAATGTTAATTTTTATTATTTTTTCTATGTTCATCAAGTTTTCTTGCAGAGTTTAACCTAAAATACACATTGCAATAAGAATTTTTATGCAAAGTATTATTAATAAGTGTTTAAAGGGAGGGGTCTCACTTACTCCGTGGTTTTTCTCTATTAAAGTAAGTGGGCCCCCTCACTATGGTGTAAGTGGGACCCCTCATAATAATGATGATTTCAAAATGAAAAGTAGTTTTGATGAAGCAATTTCTACGACGAAATGAAAGATAATTATGGAGACCTAGAAGACATTGATGGTTCAGCAACAAAACTGCAAAAGCTGCCCCCCACGCCATTTTGTAAAGAATAAGATAGGTAAAAATATTTAAAGCATTTTTTTACGAAACAATGCTGAACTTGTGTTTATCAATTGTGTCCAAGACAAAATAAGTCAAAAAATTTAAGCTGTTTTGCTTTAAAACTTTTGTATAAGGCTTCCAAAACGAGCTGTTCTAAAAAGGGGGCCCACTTACCTAACCAACCCTACCGTACTATTAGCAGATAGTCCCATCCAATGGCACATGAGTGATTCGTTTTTTACCGCTGGAAAGCAAATGTTATCAGTTTTTTTTTAGATATAGCATAATATGACAGCATAAGATCTAAGTTCATTTTCGATTAAAATGTCACTTAGAACGGATTGAACGCTTTGTTCTTGACAAAGAATTAATCCAAGGTTAGCGAAATAGCACACAAAATAATTTCTTTCCACTTATAACGGACTGCATGGTTTGAAAAGCGGCCAAATTTGCATGTCATTTTGTGAAAAGAGGCAATTTTCTTTTACAGTATTTTGTCTCCGAATTGGCAACACGTTAGAATGTTAATCAAAACATTGTTTGTGTACGTAATTTAATTTGTGCATAGTATATTCACAAAATGTTTTTTCATATGCTGTAAGTTATTTCCTGATTGTTCTATGTTGTTTCATTCCCTAAAAATGTGCTTATTTGATAGTCTACTTGGTTTGTTTATTTGTGTACGTTGAGTTAGATGCAAGCCGGATGGAAGGGTTAGATCATTACTTTGCATGAAACAGGTAGCGTAGCAAAACTTTTTTAATTGGAAGTGGCATAGATAGCTGATGCATTAAAAAATTAGAGGGTCAAAAGAAATGTGAGAGGGGGGGTAGCAGGTAGTACCTATGAAACTGCTTTATTTGAGCAGAATTTGGCCATATTGTTGAATTTTTAAATTACTGATCAAATGACCTAGATAGAAGAAAAAACGAATAAGGCCAAAAAACTCAAGACATATGGCTACAGTAGATCTCCTCCTTCTTATTCAAAGTTCCATTCTTTTGAAATAATATGAAAAACGGCCATTTTTTAGAATTATTTTTTATTTTCGTGAAATAAATGTCCACTCTGTAAAAATTCATTTTTCAATCGATCATTAATTTTTAACTCGGAAAAGTGAGAGGTGAGTTTCCCCCCTTTCTCCCCCTGGACGAGTAGCGTATGGAAGTGGGTTTCCTTTATAAGGGCGATTCTCTGTAAACTCGTCATCTTCTACACGGAATCTGTCCGGGCATGGTGTTTTGAAATGTTCGTATAATTATAATACTATTGCTCAGAAAATGAACCTATCACTTTGGTTTGAAAGAGGACCAATTGAAGTTTGTTTTTCTGATAAATCATGATAGTGGATAAGTTCCCTGCCTAGTATAACTAGGCGGGGGACTGTGCTATGAGACTATGTATTTGCACTTTGTTGTGTAATATCTGCAAAATGATTGGAACATAATTAAACTACCTATAAATTTAGGCACAAATCTTGGACATAATAGCTAATATGTTTCATAATTAAGCTAATTAACATCAATAAAATCACCTACCAGAGGACTGTTTTCGCAACGACTAAGATGCATACTTTCACCACAAATGTGGCTTTGAAACTAAACAAATTGGCGTTTCAACATCGTTCTTGGCAATTTCACTCTGATTGCATTTAACTTCATGCCAAAATATTTTTCTATCGCAGAATTTGAATTTGTGGCAAGGGACTGTTTAAAAAAATTCCGGACAGAACTTACATGACAATATTAAGTTTTAGAAATACGTAATTAGACCTTATTTTATTAAAACAAATATAGCAACATTCTTCGATTTTAAGATATTAATTGCCAAATTTATGTAGTGTTGATAGGATTTTTGGAATATTACCTTAAAGTGTTAGACAATACGATTGGGATAGCCAGGAGACTATTTTTAGCACTTAGATAATTTCTAGAAAAACAAATGTGATCACTCCAAATACAATTGGGCTACAAAGTATTAATGCTTCACCTGAATTAAGAGAGATAATTACTTTATTACACTTCATCATTTTTAAAATACTCGGTCCGCACAGCCAATTACGAGTTTGAGAGAAACGCCTATAAGCGCATACAGACATGCATACGTATAGTTCTCTTCTTGTAAGTTGACCTCCGACATTGACAATGTTTCTACTCTTTTTCGGGTAATAGGAATGGGTAATTGCCACGGGTTTGAGCTGGAAAACTTTTGCAAAACGATTACAAAAGTAACCCAGATCAATTCAGCGCCAATTGTCCTTGAAAAACAGGTAAACGTTGTTAATGTGGAAGGT